>SJYC01055481.1:0-62888 GCA_006408675.1 Madoqua kirkii | reverse complement strand
TAAAAAAACAACTTTTTGCCATCTGGCTAAAAAACATTTGTATCTACAAACACTCTACTTAAAATTTCTCATTATTTAGAATTAAATGAGTGGTCTATGATTTATTCTAATTTTAACCAAGACTGAATCAATGTATTAGGGACTTATAATTTTCTATTCCCACTTCTCTCTTTCTTGAAGTTTTGCCATACATTTTCTATTGTGTTATTTTAATTTACAGAATTAGCTTTTGGCTTTGTTAAAAATTCCTAAAGACCCATTTAGTTTATTTCTGTGTCAATCATCTTTATTTTTATTATTTCCTTCATTCATTACATACTTTCTTTTTCATGGTTTAGATTTGTGATTGAATGCATAATTCATTAATGAATAACTCAAGTTTCAGATTTTCTTCTTTTTCATTTTGTGCATTTAATGCTATAAAATTTCCCCCAATTATTACTTGAGACACAACCTGCAATTTGGATGTATACAGATTTCCTTGTTGTTCCTCTCTAGATATTTTATAAGCCTATTAAGATTTCTTTACTTCATGAGTTACTTAGCAATATGTTTTTAAGTTGCCACGAACATGGGTCGAGGTCATTGAAATTGTGTTTTTGTTGCTAATATTGCACTGAGATCAAGGAACTCAAGTTTGCGTGTTTTCTTCTGAATTTCTGATAACTGTGCAAATATAGATATAAAGCTTCATGGCAATGAGAGCCTGCTGTAACATAATTTCAGCTCTAAACATTTAGCTGTTGCCCCTGACTTCAACCTAGATGCTTTCTTGCAGCTGTCTTATCTTTGAGGTGTGGAACTGTGAAAGTAGAGCTCCAGAGAAAGTCCTCACATATTTTCTGCGGCTAAAGTCAGTTTAAATAGTTTTTGTTGTACTCTTGTTTTGTTTATTTTAATTTCCAAACATCTACAAACTAATACTTTTATAAACTACAGAGCCAAAAGCTTAGCTGTAGTGCAAGTATCGAAATGATACATGGAAGTGTTCAGCTGCTCCTACTCTCTACTTATTAAGTTATCCCTTGTTGCTGATGTTCACTCACATAGTCATGTCTGACTCTGCGACCCCATGGACTGTAGTCCTCCAAGCTCCTCTGTCCATGGGATTTCCCAGGTAAGGATACTGGAATGGGTTGCATTTCCTTCTCCACGGGATCGAATCTATTCTGCATGCAGCAACCAGGAATATTACTTTTAAAATACACAAATCAGATCCTGTTATTCCTAGTTCACAAACCTCCAGTGATTTCCCCAACTCACTTAGGGGAAAAAGATTATTTACTTATCATGGATCAGCAGCACATGGAGTATCAAATTTTGAGTAGCATGGCTCTAAATGCCTTAATCAGACTAAAATATATGTGTGTGCTTTATTTATTTACATCTATATGTGTGTCTATGTATAGACATAGACAAGCACATGTACCAACTGCGGAATGATAAATGTTTTGTAAAAGTTATAGAAATTCAAAAGCATGGCACATTTGTGCTGCAGTCTGAGATATACTGTATCTTTGCAAAGTACAACTGGCTGCGCTCTGCACCTCCTTCAAGTAAGCTAGAGGCGTAGCCCTTGGTTGTCCGTTTAGGATTTCTGAGGTAAAATATGCATCGTTTGGGATTATTGCCTCAGATAACTTATTGAGCCACCCAGAGACTTCCATTCAAGGGTTTTCTGTAGGTTCAGACTGTGCACCATGCTGCTTGGCCTCCTGGGCAATATAATTCAGGAAACAGAGGAACCAGAGTGGGTGAGGATGCAGGTGACATTTTTTGTTGAACTCTAATAGAAGTCACAGAGAAGATGTCTATGATTTACCTATCAGGGAACCACTTTCTACTTGAAAAGTAGCTTCTAGTGAGAGACTGGGATGTAGCAGAGCCTGAGCTCCTGACCACAGAAAACCAAAGAACTGTAACCTGCAAAATGGCCAAGGAGCAAAAGGGCAGATACTAAACACAGAAGCGCATCGGAAGCTCTGAATTACAAGCACCTTCTAAAACTCCACAAATGTAATCTAATGTCAAGGGGCAAGCAAGTGCGTTCTGCACACTCTGAGGTCAAAGAAGGTCTGTGACCAAGTCAGACATCAATGGTAGGACTTCCCTGGTGGTCCAGTGGCTAAGACTCCATGCTCCCAATGCAGGGGCCCTGGGTTCAATCTCCGGTCAGAGATTTAGGTCTCATATGCCACAACTAAGACTCAGCACAACCAAATAAATAAATACTTAAAAAAATCAATACAATTGAGACATAAACACCTCCTCTGGAGGGAGGGAGGAGAGTGAATATGTTTGAACAATAACGTAATCTAGTGTACCTACTAAATTATAAAGTTGGGCAGGCTGATCAGAAGTCCATCAGGTAACAGAAGTGATACCTTTGAGACAAGGCTCAAACTGACCCAAGATGCCCAAATTGGTTATATGCACAGGTGTCAGCTGCATTTGATATCCTGTCTCTGTTCCCTCAACCTGTCCTTACCAGCCCATTGTCACCTGAGAAGTTTCCTATGAACATCTGACCCTAGAGGAAAGGAACTTGATCAGATTGCCAGATATATCAGTACAAATATTAGCACTAACGTGAAATGAAGTACTGCCTCATTTAAAACACACAAGTCAGATCCTGTTATTCCTACTTCACAAAACTCTAGTGATTTCCCCCAACTCATTTAGGGGGAAAAGATTATTTATTTACTTATTTATTTAATCAAACTCACAAGGTCCTGCATGACCAGGCTCCTGGGTGCCTCTCTGATTTCATCTGCCAGGTCCCCTTCATCCTTATTCAGATCTAGCCTGATGTTGCTCAACGTCTTCAACATCCAACCACAAGCTGACCTCAGGACCTTTATATCTGCCCCTTTAGCTCTTCTCTGCACTTTTATAGCTTGTTCCTTCACAGCATTCAAATCTATGCTGATAGCTAAAGGTCTGTCTCCATTGGGCTAGTTTATATTTTTTCATACCCCTTATCACCGGCTGCAACTTATTCCATGTTTACTTTAATATTTTCTGTCTTTCCCATGAGAAAACGTGGTCCACAAAGGCTAAAACAATGTTACTCATCTTTGCATCCCAGCTTGTTGCTGGTGTTTAATAACATTTGTTGAAGGAATAGATGAGCCAATGAAATGACTTAAGTGCCTTTTACCATAATATATACGCTTCTCAGGTGGTGCAGTGGTAAAGAATCCACCTGCCAACGCAGTGGGCTAGATTCCTGGGTCGGGAAGATCCTCTGGAGTAGGAAATGGCAACCCACTCCACTGTTCTTGCTTGGAGAATCCCATGGATAGAGGAGCCTGGTGGGCTACAGTCCATGGGTTCTCAAAGAGTCGGACACTGTTGCCAGCCAAAATCATGGCCTTCTCCACCCACCAAATGAAAAATACAGAGACAGAGTTTGGAGGAAATAGAAAGGTGGCTTTTATTCTCAGCTGGCAAAGAGGGGAATACAGTAGGGTCATGCCTCAAGAATTGTGCTCCCTCCATGAGGAATCTAGGGGCTCATATGTAGGCAAGGGCTCACAGTCTGGTCAGTGATGAGGAACAGAAGGTGATAGGATCTTGATTTCTTCCTCTTTTCTGTTTCAAAGACAGTCAGAAGCTGGCGTCTGTAATCCAGTAACTGGGTCTGGCAGTTCTGTGGCTCTGCAGCCTTCTTTCTGATACGTAACAAGGAGAAGGGGGTTGTAAGGGCAAACACTAGATGGTGGTGGTGGTTTAGTCGCTCAGTCGTGTCCGACTCTTGCAACCCCATGGACAGTAGGCTGCCAGGCTCCTCTGTCCATGGGATTCTCCAAGCAAGAATACTGGAGTGGGTAGCCACCTCCTTCTCCAGGAGATCTTCCCAATTCAGGAACCGAACTCAGTCTCCTGCATTGCAGGCAGATTCTATACCAACTGAGCTACGAGAGAAGCCCTCGGAACCCCCAGACACTAGATAGGGGATGTATTTAGCATAGAGTCAGAGGAAAATAGTTGTGAAGTATAGCTCCTGCAGAGTTAGAGGGCAGAGAAGCCAACTTAGTTAGAGACATTCAGAGTTAGGAGCAGTTAAAGAAAGACTAGGAATGATCAGACCTGCTCCTTGTTCTCTTTATCCTCTTTGTTCTCAGGAAAGGGAGAGAGAAAAATTCATTCCTCTTTTTACCTTTTCACTGCGACAACATAACTGAGGGACTGGGCACACACACACACACACACACCATAGTATATATAGGCTCATTTTTATTTATTTGCTTAAGCCTCTTATTCTTTGTTGAGTGTGTTTTTAGCTGTACACGCACACATTAGTCTTCCTGCTTTAGGGATTTCACATGTCTCAGAGTTGGAATTTTCACTTTAAATGCTGCGATATTGGATTTCTGTACATATTGTAGCACCTTGGATCATGAACTCAGACATGTCTTCTGTGAGTGTTCATGTGTTCTGGGGACCACAGAAGCCTCCAGAAAGCTTGGTTTCCTAGTTGCCTCTGTTAAATTATTACTAACTTTGCAGGTTCCTAACCAGTTTTATTTAATACAAAAATTTGGGTCTCCATCCATCTGCAGTGCAGAATAGCGTCTCTTGAGTTCTGTGGTTGAATCTTTTTTTTTTTTTTTTTTTTCTCCAGGGGTGCAGCTAGAGTTATTACTTCCTGGCTTCCTTCGGGCAGAAAGTGAAGATTTTTTTCTAAGCATTTCTAACATTTCCCAGGCTCCTGGCTTTTTCAGCTGCTCCCCTGCCCCACCCCAGAGAGGTCTGAGGCTCCTCAGGTGTCCATCCTGCCCATTTTCCTTCACATGTCCTGTGGTCTCACAGCCTGGCTTTCTTCCACGTGTTCCATTCTTTCCTCTGGAAACTGGAGTTAGTCCCTTTTTTATTTCCAAGCGTGGCTACATATTTGATATCTTTAAAAACATCTATTTTGGGACATCTCTGGTGGCCCAAAGGTTAAGATCTTGTGCCTCCACTGCTGGGAGCGCTTGCTTCATCCCTGGTTGGGGAACTAAGATCCTGCAGCATGCAACACAGCATGGCCAAAATAAAATAGAACAAAACAAAAAGATGACTTGTGCAAATCTGCTATATAGCCCAGGGATCTTGGCTCGGTGCTCTGTGATGACCTAGAGGGGTGAGACGGTGGGTGGGAGTGGGGGAGGGAGGATCCAGAGGGAGGAGATGTATGCATACTTTTAGCTGAGTCATATTGTTGTACAGCAGGAACTAACACGACATTGTAAAGCAATTATCCACCAATTCAAAACAAATTTACAAAATAAAAAAAAAACACTAAAATTAGAAAAAAATGAAAGGATGACTAAGATCTACAGGTTCTGATGCCCATGGTCTAATGTAACATGGAAATAAAAGAAAAAGCAGGCTCTAGATATTGTGGGGTATGATACCATTTGCTAAAAATGGATAAATAAATAAAATACGTATTTTATGTAATGTTTTATGTGTTTGCGGCAGGTGACTTCCCATCATAGTTCAGCACTAGGCTAGACATATCTAAGGTTGTCTACACGCACCTGGGAAGACATCACGTACTTAGAAGTTCACAGGGCTGGTAGGGGTGGTGATTGTCCCTGTGACGTAACACATGGGGTTGCAATGAGCCTCTTTAGAGGCCGTCTATATTCACTACCCTGTAATAAACTACCATGGAAAAGAAAAATAAATAAATAAATAAACTAGAAGGCAATTAGTATTGAGAAGCACTTCCAAGTGTCTGGAAAGAGGTCATAGATGTTGGATTGATTTCCTGTGTTTGCTAGAATAAATTATCACACAACTGACCATTTAAAGCAACACAGAGCTGCTCTCTTACAATTAAAGAGGCCAGAAGTCAGGCATCAGTATCCCAGGGCGGAAATCAAGGTGTTGCCATGACCAAATTTGTAGGGGAAGACGCATTCCTGGCTCCTTCCAACCTCTGGTGGGGGTCAGCGTTCCTTGGCTTGTAGCGGCACCATGCCAATCTTCGAAGCTGAAATCTTCGAGTCTCTCTCTGCTCTGTCTTTACATGACCTTCTCTCCATACATCAAATATTCTTCTACCTCTTTCTGGTAAGAATCCACATTATGGCATTTAGTGTCCACTAGATAATCCAGGATAATCTTCCCATCTGGAGGTTTTGAACTGGAAAGACTCACTTGTTTTGGTTTTTGTTTCTATACAAGGATAGATTATGGATTTCAAGACAAAGGTCTGGATAGTCAAAGTTATGGTTTTCCTAGTAGTCATGTATGGATGTGAGATTTGGAATATAAAGAAGGCTGAGAGCCGAAGAATTAAACTTTCAATTTATGGTGCTGGAGAAGACTCTTGAGAGTCCCTTGGACAGCAAAGAAAATCAGCCCTGAACATTTATTGGAAGGACTGATGCAGAAACTGAAACTCCAATACTTTGGCCACCTGATATGAAGAGCTGACTCATTGGGAAAGACCCCGATTCTGGGAAAGACTGAGGGCAGGAGGAGAAGGGGGTGACAGATGATGGGATGGTTGGATGGCATCACCAACTCAAGGAACATGAGTTTGAGCAAACTCAGGGAGATAGTGAAGGACAGGGAAGCCTGGCATGCTGCACTCCATGGGATTGCAAAGAGTTGGACATGACTTAGCAACAGAACAACAGCAAATGGATTGTATGAATTGGAGGGTGGGTTCATGAGTGAACCACAGCGACAATCATGTGTTTGGTTTAGGGGCCACTTTTCCATCTACTACGGGTGGTGATGAAAACTATGAATAAGAAAATTGTCTCTTTTCTCCCAGCATACTAAAGGAACCATTTCAGAGGGAGAAGCAGAAATGATAGACAGCATGTTAGCTAAGACCAGGAGAACTGCTTTGCAGAGAGGAAGTGGGAAATGAGATGAACCCAGTCACAGCTAGGAATGTGCATCAGAGAGGAGATAGTTTTGAGCTGATTCTGTTCTGCTGGGAACCCTAGCGAGATGCTTGAGGACAGGGAAGATGGTAGAGCTGCCATAGATACACCCTGGTCCTCCATGGCTCAGCTGATTTTTAGGCAACAGGAGTTACTATATAATTTCAACAGTGCACTTGTCTGTGAATGTGTGTGTGCTTAGTTGCTCAATCGTGTCTGACTCTTTGCAATGGACTGTAGCCTGACAGGCTCCTCTGTCCGTGGGACTCTCCAGGAAAGAATGCTGGAGTGGGTTGTCATGCCCTTTTCCAGAGGATCTTTCCAACCCAGGGATCAAACCCAGGTCTTCTGCTTTGCAGGTGGATTCTTGACTGTCTCAGCCACCAGGGAAGAATGGCTGATGGAATAAAACCATAAACGTGCTATGTCTCACTCTCCACCAAATTCCAAGAACATAGCATGAAAATTATGAGGGATGGGATCAGAGAGATCAATACATTCAGTTCACCAGGGTCGACTGAAGGGCAGTAAAAGTCCCTCAAAATAAATTAAAGCATGTTCTACGGTAAAAGTATATTTTCAGAATTTGGGGAGGGGAAGAGGGGAAGACCCAGCATACAGGGGTCATGTCAAAAGAGGGGTGGGGTTACACAAAGTTCATAAACTAAGAAGCTCATCTGGGTCAGAAAAAAAGAAAATATTAGAGGTCACGCAAGTCAGGCTAGAGACTGAGTGCTATTTCTCTACAAAATTAAGCAGGACAGGAGTGTCCCTTGAAGGCAAAGTTCAGAGAGAAGACAGAAATTTTCCACACTTGCATCAAGGCTTTTTGAGATTCAACAGAAAGACTTGGTAAGTTTCTTCTCAGACTTGAGGATCCAAGTATTTGATCAGGGTAAGGGTGATAGAAAACCCCACACTCCCAATGCAACCTGATCGGGAAGTACATTCTACCTCTTCCAGGTTCACATGTTTAGCAGAGCTTCTCTTTTTAAAACACAAATAGACCCAGAAAGAAAAAAACACAGAGATCATTATAGACCTCGGTGTGAATATCTTCTGTAAATGAACGCCTTGCCTTTTTTGTGCTTCAGTCTCAGGAAAGACATTAAAATATATGTGTGTGTGTGTGTGTGTGTGTGTGTGTGTGTGTGCCTAATTATTTCAGTTTTGATTGCTCTTCACTGTTGCTCAGACTTCCCTCTAGCTGCGGCAAGCAGGCTTCTCATTGGTGTCTGCTGTTGCAGAGTAGGGCCTCCAGAGCTCAGGCTCAGTAGCTGTGGCTCATGGGCCTGGCTCCTGGGTGACATGTGAGATCTTCCACCGACTAGGGATCAAACCCATGTCTCCTGCATTGGCAGGCGGATTCTTTCTCACCCAGCCACCAGGGAAGCCCTATTTTATTTTATTTTTTTTTTTATTTTGAGGAATTGAGAAGAAAAATGGATGCAGGGAAAACTTGGGGCACCTTCAAAAGGGGAGCCCCGAGGAGACATCTGGGCTGTGAGCTGTGGTCAGCCTGAGGCAAAGGAGGGAAGCTCCCAGACATTTGTTTTCACGCCTGTGTGGAGAATATTGCCATTCATCATCTCTCCTTTACGTTTCCTCCCTGCCCCCGTGGGTGGTGGGGCTGCCGCACCTCACGGATATAAGGGACACCATCAGGGTGACAGGGTTTGGAGTCAGAAGGGCAGGAAGTCCAGTCCTTGCTTCTCTGTCTTACTTCCAAGTCAGGAGCTTTCTGGTTCTGGGGGTTGGTATGTGGCGACATGTTGCTTCCCTGCATCTGGGCTGCCTTAGGCCCAAGGGAGGGGTCCTCATACTTCCCTCCTGCTCCTGCTGCCGCTTCTGGTGGGCTGGGTCCCTCTTGGTGTCCCAGCACCGAAGCCCCACGTTCTCCAGCCCCTGGGCATCCTGAGAAGAGGAACTGAATCTTACTTATGTGGCCTGCCAGATGCCCAGCACCAGGCTCGCTACACATAAAAAATGGCCCAGAATCGGGTACCCAGTGAGGGCACAGTCCTGGCAGGCCATGGACCTGGGAACACTCAGCAGTGTCCTCTGGGCTCCGGCACTGTGCCAGGCGCTCACACAAAATCTGCGTTTGTTAATTTTCAAAAGTGACCTGTGCCAAGTCTGTGACTCGATTCCACAGAGAAGGAAACCAAGGCTCAGAGAGGTAAACTGGCTTGTTCGAGGTGATCCAGCCCTGGAGGGTGTTAGGGCCGGAGCCCTGCCCATGGTGCTCCCCTCACCCCAGGCTGGAGGCCCGGAGGTGACCACAGGGGTTTGGCAGCACCAACAGCACCTTTTATACGGAGGCGCTTAAGGGAAAAGATAGACAGAGACGTGAGGGTTCTGCAGAAAGCAGCCTGTTCCATGAGCAGGTACAGGGCTGGCTGACCAGCATGCTGGGGGTGGGGGGCTGGGGGATCAGAGGAGCAGGGACCCTGAAGGAGGAGGGGGCCTGCAGACTTGCAGCCTGCAATGCAGTCTCTGCTCCCTGCGAAGTGGGTGAATCCTCTGCCCAGCAGCTGCGGAGCAGACGTGTCGCCAGCGCCCCCCTGTGCACGCAGGGAGAACTGGAACCGCTGTGGGGGTGGCCCTGCAGCCGCTGAACCCTGAGCATGGCGCACGCTTGGCTTCCAGGCCAAAAACTGGCAAATGCTCCTTCAGTCCCAGGAACAAATGACTAAGCGGGTCTCCAGGCCCAGCGGAGCGAGGCTAGCCCTTCTGTCTCTCCTGTCGCAGTGGAGCCTCTGGCCCTGGGCTCGATTTTGGGTCTCCAGGCTCCTCCTAGGTGTGCAGGGCAGGGGTAAGCTGGGGCATCCTCCAGAGGAGAACAGGGCTTTACAGTGAGTTGTACCGCCCAGCTCTCTGCAAGGGGGCGGGTCTCAGGGGGAGGGGAGTGTGCGCTGGGCTGTCCGCAGGGTTGCCTTCTTTCGTTGGGCAGTTTTTTCTCTGGATTTCAGTTTCTCCTCCTGCAAAGCGAGCATTGGATCATACTGGGGCTGACATAGGGTCAGGGGTTGTTTGCCCCCGCCTGGGTCCTTTCTGGCCCTTCCCCGTGGCCCCTCATTCCGTCCCTCCCCTTGGAACTAGTCATAAGGAACGTGGTTGGTTTAAAAAAAAAAAAAAGAAAAAAGAAAAAAAAAAAGGTGGGGTGTAGAGAGTTTATTTACATCAGAAATCACAGGACAGGGTTACTGAGTCTCCTCTGGCTGGCTCAGATTCCACGGGAGAAAATCCACTCCGGAGGCCAGAGTTCCTTTAATTTAATGGTCGCGTTACTTATTTAGCAACTATTATGCGCCAAGTGAAGCCCTGTGCTCATTCCCCCTCTTACTCCCTGCAGCCTAAGTAACAATCCAGAGAAGATACGGAGTTGCATCCTAGCGGCTGTAATATAGAATTCTGTCTTTGCTCTGCTTACATCTCTGTAAATATGCCTTTCATGAAATCTAGAAAAATGGCTCAGATGAACCTATGTGCAGGGCAGGAATGGACACATGGACACAGAGAACAGATATGTGGATGCAGGAGGGAAAGGAACGGGAGAGTGGGATGAAGTGGGAGGTTGGGATTGACATGTATGCACACCATGGGTACAACTGATAGCTAGCAGGAAGCTGCTCTGTAGCTCAGGGCGCTCAGCTCAGTGGTCTGCGGTGACCTCCAGGGGTGGGACTGGGGGAGGGCTGGGACGGAGGGCCCCGAGGGCGGGTTATGTGTATATATGTAGCTGATTCACTTCTTTGTACAGCAGAAACTAGCACAACATTGCATAGCAATTATAGTCCAATGAAAACAATTTAATTGCCTTTGTATGAGGATAAGAATTGGAGAGAAATAGAAACTTAAGGTGGCTCAGTGGTAAAGAATCAGCTTGCCAGTACAGGAGACAAGGGTTCCATCCCTGGGTTGGGAAGATCCCCTGGAGGAGGGCATGGCAACCCACTCCAGTATTCTTGCCTGGAGACTCCCATGGACTGAGGAGCCTGGTGGGCTACAGTCCACGGGGTCGCAAAGCGTCAGACACGACTGAGCACACACACACACACACACACACACACACACACACACACACAGAAAAACTTAAAGTGTAAAGTAAGAGTTGATTTGATGGTGTGTCAGAAGGTGGGAACAGGCAGCTTTTGCTGTTAAAATGCTGCCCATGGAACACACACACGCAGAGGGTGTGCTGACGCAGACTCAGGGAGCCTCCACTCTGGGGCCCAGAGGCCCTCTGACGACAGCAGCTAGAAAGTCCTGGCACAGATGCCAGGTCAACATCAGCATTAAAGCAGGGAAGCAGCTCCAGAATTAAAAAAAAAAATTAATAGACTCATTCATTCCATCAGTCAGTCAGTCATTCACAGCTGAGGATACACAGATAATTAATACACACTTCGTGCCCCGCAGGAAAACACAAGGAGAACAAACGGGAAAGAGTCAAGAAATGTTCTTTATCAGGTGAACACAAGCCCGAGAGAAGTGTTTTCTTAATTAGCAATTAATGATACATTCCCATCTTCGCAGCTCACTGTTTATAAGCAATCTGTCAGTTATGAGTACTTTTATTGTTATTATTGACATTATTATTTACCTTACATTATTATTTACGGAGCTTTCTGGGAGAAACGGCGGGGAGGAAAGAGAGGCAGGAGGAGTATAGTTTAAATGGACTAGGAGAGTCTATCAGTTGGGAAACAAAGCTCTTAAAGAAGTTTGTGAAAACTTGAATCTTTAACATACCGATTGACTCTGAACTCACCCAGGACCTCTACAGCTGCCCCCAGCCCCTCCCACCCCCAGAGCACCCAAATAAGGGTGGAAAGTGCTCTTTGACCTCTTTCTCCAGGACTGCAGAGACTGCATGCTGGTCCCCTCTGTACCCTGGGGTGCAGCAACCAGTCGCACAGAGGGGTGGCTGGGGATCACGGCAGAGTGGGCAGCGCCCCCTCTCTACCTCTGGTTAACCCAGCAGGCAGCCTGGGAGGAGGCAGACCCCAACCCTTCTGTGCGTTACTGACCCCTGACATTGCAGGGAAGTTCAGGGCGGGAGTGGACCCCACTGGACAGAGGAGGGCCTGCTGACCCTTGCCGAGAGGGTCGGCTCCTTGCTGGCCAGCATCCTCTGCTTTACGGACAGGGTGGGCAGGGCGGATCTTCCAGGACTGGGCAGAGCTTAGCTGAGCTCTTGAATTCCTGGCTTGCTCCATGCTTGCCTTCCTACTGGCTGATGAATGAATTGGATTATCGAAAAACAAACAAACAAAAAAAATGGACACAACCCCAAACTTTACTCCATGACCATCATTACCACCAAAGGCAAACCTTTTCCTCCAAAGCACTGTAGGCTTCTGCACATATGAATAAAACACCCTCCTTTGCCCTCTCCTCTCCTCCCAACCCCCACACTTCATATAACATTAGGCCTCCAAGGAAAAAGGATGTTGCCTAAGAAACATTACGGAAAGCCTGTGGATTTTTGTTTACACGGAACTTTCAAATCAAGCTGTCATCTTTAATATTCTTATCCCAAGCTCCATCCCAAAGCAAAATTCCTGTAACCAAAGCCCATGAGGAAATTTAGTACAGAAGAATTTCACAGGGATCAGACTTTTCTTCTTTCAAGAAGATATTGAAGCCAAAATACAACAAACAACACAACAGCTTCTGCAGGAGAAAGTGCATCGGAGAAGCCCTTGCTTGTTTCTATACATTTCATTTTTAAAAATTGCTTTATTTTAAACTGGAGAACTGGAGGCTAATTCCTTTACAATATTGTGTTGGTTTCTGCCATACATCAACATGAATCAGCAATAGGTATACACACGCATGTCCCCTCCCTCCCATTTCATTTTTTGATCAACTTATCTGCCCATGAAAACTGAGCCTAGGGGAATGGACATAAGTCTCAGTCTGGGGCTGCAAAGGGTTAACATTTTTTTCTTCTTGTGTGGAGCTCTGAAGATGTGAGGATAGCCCTGGTCAATAGACAGATATATTGACTTGTTATTATTTAAAGTTGTTTAACCAGGTAGAGATAAACGAAAGCTTTCAGCAGCTGAACTATCACACAAATCACAATTAAGGTGGCGTATGTGTTTGGAAGACGTAAAATCAATTCCCGCGAAGATAATGTTTTAGTCTCTATTTGAACTTGAAAACAGAAGTAAATTTTCAGCAGCAACAGCTGGGCTTGTTCCATCCAGGAGGCTCTCTATTAACTGTACAAGAAGGGCCTTTATTACCTCTTCTAATGGTTTTCCTCTATGGTTTTGTCTTCATCAAAAAAGCCAAATTGATTGCGGTGGTGCTGTTTACTGATGCACCGGTCGGGATGGGGTGGTGGCAGCTGTGTGTTCCCAGCCCCCGTGTGGATGTCTCCCTCCTTGTGGAGAGCCTCTTGTTGTTGGGAGGCCAGGATGATGGAGCCCTGGGGGCTGCTGGGGGAGCTGGGTCAGGAGTTTGGGGGGCTGGTCTCAGCCTGTGCAGGAAACTGAGGCATCTTTTGATCTAAAGTAACCCCTGCAAAGGGGTTGGATCACCTGCAAAGATTCCCCCAGAGGGATGCGACCTCTGAGTCCCACCATT
Organism: Madoqua kirkii; assembly: GCA_006408675.1. Taxonomy (NCBI): domain Eukaryota; kingdom Metazoa; phylum Chordata; class Mammalia; order Artiodactyla; family Bovidae; genus Madoqua; species Madoqua kirkii. The sequence continues at coordinate 49,395 of SJYC01055481.1, read as the reverse complement.
AACATGTCAATCATGAGTGTGTGTGTGTGTGTGTGTGTGTGTGTGTGTGTGTGTGGTGTGTGAGGTCATGTTAATTTTATCTACTCCCTGGAGGACAGGGACCACATTTAATGTCACTAGATCCTTTATTGGACTTAGAGCGTTTCTGGCGCATCATATGTGATTACAAAGGGGGCAGTGGATGTAGGGAGCCCACAGATGCAAAGGCCTAGATCTAATCCACTCCCCGTCACATTACTCTTCTCGGACTTCCTCACAGTCCGTCATGGGCATAGAGGCTGGTGACCTTTTCACTCCTCTTGCGTTTTCCTAGTGAACTAAGACAAGAAGCTGCAGGGTAAGCTAGTGCAAGCAAGGGTGGGGCACAGGTCCCCCTTTGGGGGTCACAAGGCTTGCCTATGAGTAAAAGGAATATACAGTGAGGAAGTTTGGCCTCCACCTGGAAGCAAGGAGGGGAAGAAGATACCTTGGTTCTGGAATGGGAACAGAGCTGGTCAGGACAGGAAGATGGCCAGTGAGAGACCAGAGGCCAGGAGCCCGGCCCTATTTTCATCTCATCTGGGTGCTACCAGCTGCGAGAACTGGGGCTCACCACAGGCTCTGGGTTGTAGGGGCTTTGTCTGAAAAATGTGAACGGTGAGATCCAGGGTTGAAACATGAACTCTTGTAAACATGCAAGATTAGTATTCCTGCCAAAAGGAAACAGACAGACAAGCAAACAAAACAAAACAGGCAAAAGAAGAAAGGTGAAAAGAGGCGACTTGTCCTGTTCAGACCTATTCTGTTTTAGACAACGGAGTGAGTAGGCAAGTCCTACAACAAATCTCACGTCTCAACGTCTTTTACTTCTGGATGTTTCTAACCCCTGACCTCCTGCATCAACACTGGGGACCAAAACGTGGACCTCACACTGGTTTCACCCTACTGGTGTTGACCACCCCCTTCCAGTGCATCTCTATACAGCCTCTGCTTAAGGGCTATTTAGATCAGGTTCCTCAACTCAAAAGTCAAGGAGTCATGTAGGCACCAGTTACTGAGGTTTCAATGCACCAGGCACTGTGGGAGGTGCTGGGGAAACAGAAGCCCTGTAACAGACAGAGGAGCCAATGGGGGAAGAGAGAGATTCTCACAGAGACAGAGACACTTATATTCATGTCAAGTCAGTGGTTCCTAATTGCCTGAATGGAGTCACATTTGGCCGAATAGTGTCTGTATTTCCATCGTCCATAATCTGTTATCCTAGGCAGTGATTTTTGGTGATCTCTCTCTTTTGCATTCAAAGGCAAACCTTTCCCTCCTATTGCATGATCCTCTCCTGTGTACTGGGAGCCTGGAATTAAATGCTTTCCTCCCTTTATTTCTTTGCAGGATCAACAATTCCCCCTGTGTATTGCTTCTCAGAGGCTCTCAGACTTGTGGCTGGTTTAGGGTCAGGCACTCATGAGCCACCTCTCCCTGGGGCTTGCTCCCTGATGGCAAAATGGAAAGGGCAACCTGCAGAGCAGAGGCATCTTCTAGACTCAACCCTTGGAGTCAAGAGAGCCTCCTGGGACTTGGTGCCATTTTTCTCTTAATACGAGTCACCCCACCTTCTCTTCTGGAAGCTCACAGAGAAGGTGGATGTTCACAGACTTCAGTGACTGCTCTTGGTTCATTCAACGAAGCCCTGAGAATAGGGGGCCGTGGACCCTGAACCAGGAAGAGAGTATGGTGTGGAGCCAGAGGGACCCAGGGTGGAGGTGGTTCCAACGCTGCTGACTTCTAGCCCCATGGGGATCCCTAGCACCTACCTCTGGTCTCCAGGGGGATAGTGCATCATGCTTGAGGTGGTTTGACTACTATATGAATCTGGCATGGGAGAGCTCGTAGCTCTGCTAGGACCACGCGTGAGTTCAATAAACAAGTGTTATCTCCCTCAGGCCCTTGTTCTTCTCTCTCCATCCTGCCTACCTCCTCCCTGTACACACATTGCAGTTGTCATAACACAGGTGTGCAAGGCACACTGGGCCAGCCACAGTGTCTCTTTCTCCTGAGCATGTCACCGTGATTGTGTATCATACTCCAAGACAGAATTCGTCACCCTGGGCACATCCCCGTCACACCTTACTCTATTCCTCAGCAATTTCCAGCTTTTTAAGGTAAGCACTTGGAGAAAGAGAGGGGCAGGTTGAAGAGCAATGAAACTTCCCATGACCAGAGAGAGTGCAGGGCAGAGTCGGGCAGGGACAATGGAGCTTCTGCCTCTACAGTAAGGATTGACATCAAAGCGGGCAATTCAAACAGCAGACTGACTCTGCTATCAGAGCAGCGCTGCATGAAGTGGAAGACGGCAGACGGGAGCAGTCCAGATAGGGCTGTCCACGCGGCCCTGAGATGGAGGCTCTGGCTTCATCAAGAGAAGAACCAGGGCCTTTGTATCTGAGGACCTCCAAGGAGTCCCTTTACAGTCCTAGCCGACTCCATCACGCAGCCACTGCTCCTCTAATAAGCTGATTCCCCCGAGACCTTCACCACGGAAGAGACAGAAACAGCAGTGATTTGGTCTTGTAACCAGAGCAACCGTCCTTGCAAGCTTGCCTTGCAGGGAATGAGGCCAAGAGTGAAAAAGGAAGCAGGCTCCATGGGTAGCGCCCAGCTTGAGTTCCTCCTTAGCCAACCCAGCATGCATCTCCCACGCTGTGGGGTCCAAGCACCAAGGAGCCAGGGAACTCCTCTGTGCTTTTGAAGTCAGTTTGCTTATCCGCCCAGGACCACATGGAAGCAGAGGAGAGAGGAGAGGAGGAAGTGGCATCATTTAACACTCAGGGGCTGGATGCTTTGCCTGGCGCTCTCCATGGTTTACTTCCTGCGACCCTAAGGACAGCTCTGAGATTATAATATTTAAGCAGAGCCATTCTTCCTGCGATGACTTCAAGACCATCACATGGGGTAGTTGGAGGTGGTGGTTGGAGAAGGGACAAGACAGAGCTGAGGGTGAAGGAAAGAGACTCACTGCATGGCCACCTCCCTGTTCAGAGCATCCAAGCAGATAGCTTGCTCGTTCCTCCCATGGCGTCTGCCCTTGTCCACCTCGCAGCAGTGCCAGACAATTATAGACATGACTTTGCAGACAAGGAAACTGAGGCTGTAAGAGACGGTGCTGTCAGCTCACAGGCACACAACTCATGAATGGCAGAATCCGGATTTCAACTCAGCTTTCCCTGGTGTGCAGCTTCCACCCCCTCGCCTCTGAGCAGCACATATGGGTGGGCTCAGGCTCACATAGCTAAGTGCTTACATGCACTGATAGGGCCACCTAGACAACTCATGGTGTGGAGATGCAGTGGGCACGATGCCTCCTGCTGAGATGCAACCTTCCCGGCGGGTCTCTCTGTGATCATCAGGGGGAAAAATGAAAAGAGCAAGAAGAGTCATTCAAGTGGAATGTATGCCTCTTAAAGTTGCTCAGCGATGAGGTCTGGAAGCTTACAAACCTTTCTGAAATTTGCTCATGAGCAAATGGGCATCAAACAATGTGGTAAACAGACAGAGAGGACTCACCTGTCTCTAACATCGAACAGCGTGGGAAATAGACAGGACTTGCCTGACTCTAACACAGATAACAGATGAATCCTGCTGCTTGGTCATCCCTCCCACCCCATCACCCACTGAACTGAGGTTGGGCCTCTTGCACTAGACATGAAAAGTGCCAGATCCTACCTAGGAGGGGGGTAGCTGTGCGGGTTTGCCTTCTTCCTGCTTAACTCATCTGGTACTTCCTGACTCTCTCCTCTTCCATCAGAGAAAGCGATGAAGGCAACACCTTTGTCTAACAAAATCAAGATGCAGAGCAAGTAGAGGATGCTGAATGAATCGCAGATGATCAAGGAGCTAGAGTTCTTATGGAATGAAAGTGGGAAGCAGAGAAGGAAATCAAGGTCCCTTGTAGACGATGATGATATAATTAGATGACTCAGGAAGACGCTGATGGTGCCTAAACCTCTCCACCTGGAAGTTCTAAGGATATTTGAAAATGAATACATCAAAAATTGCATGAGACCTCATCATCTTCCTGCTTTGAGGATCTTAGAATTGTATCATCTCCTACCCAGTTGGCTGACTTAGAGCCTGGAATATTCCTCGTATTTCACATTCTCCATCACCCCAGGCATCTAGTCTTTCTTGTTTGATTTATCTTCTAAAACTCACCCCCGACTTGCTTACTGTTCCTTATCATTCCTCACCTGAATGATTTTAACCCTAACATGTTACTTTTTTGCCCATTAATCTGCTTTCCTGCCATGGTGATCTTCTTAAACTGCAAATACGTTTTAGCCACTCTACTGATTAAATCCTTCTACACTTCCCCTCTTTTAGGACAAGTCCAAGCATCACAACATTTCTGGAGATATAAGGACCTTGTCCCTGCTTGCCCCTTCCACTCCATCTCCTGCCATGCCACCCCTGCCCTCACTCCTCTTGGGATAATCTGCACTTCCAGACCGTGCTATCTGTATAGGCTCCTCAAGGATGAATTCCTCCCATTACTTACCTGTTAGCCTCCCTTTCTCCAGCTAAGCCCTCTTGCCTCTGTAAGCCCCAGCTCAGGCCTCTCCTCTGCTGCAAGTGAGCCCTGAGCCCTGTGATCTGGCTGCCTGCCCTTGCCCTGGGCTCCTGTACCCTTGACACTACCTGCTGTTTCTTGATGCAGTTCTAAATCCTCCTCCGGACGGGGGTTTCCTGGACAGTCCCTCCATCCCTCACGCTTGTGTCCTCATCATTTGTTACATATTAGCTGCTGATACAAGCTTATTAGACTGAAATGAACTTCCACCCTCTCCACTTTTTCAACATTCCTAGAGGTTCTACAAAAATTCTTCCCACTTTCCAAGCTTGCATCCTTGAATTATCCAATACTCAGAGATGCCTTCCTTCCTTTTAAGAAAGAAATAAACAGAGTTGAGATTCTATCTTATGCAGCAGTCCTCAACTTTTTTGACATCAGGGACCAGTTTTGTGAAAGATTTTTTTCCACAGACAGTGGAGTTGGGGAATTGTTTCAGAATGATTCAAGCACAGTACATTTATTGTGTTTATTATCTCTATTATTATCACATCAGCACCACCTTGGATCATCAGGCATTAGATCCAGAGGTTGGGGTCCCCTAAATAGAGGATCAGGTACATGAGGACAGTGAGGGAAACCTGAGGGAAGGATAGAAAAAAAACAACTCATGTTTATTTTGTAACTAATAAATAACAGGTACTGTGTTACATTTCTTTTCTTATTCACACCTAATAATTCTCACAGTCTGTCTTCTGAGGCAGGAATTATTACCACTGTATTCATGAAGATGAGACTAAACAGATAGCACTTGATGTCTCTGAAGAGAAAGGCCTTGGAGAACTTATATAGAAAGAAATATGTCTCATAGGACATGAAAAGTCGTTTCTGACTCTTTGCAACCCAATGGACTGTAGCCCTCCAGGCTGCTCTGTCCATGGGATTCTCCAGGCAAGAAGACTGGAGTGGGGTGCCATTTCCTTCTCCAGGGGTTCTTCCCAGCCCAGAGATTGAACCTGGGTCTCCCGCATTGCAGGCAGATTCTTTCCCAACTGAGCCACCAGGGAAGCCCCTTATAGGCCATAACAAATGGAAGACAGGTAAGAACTGTAAATATTCTTATTCTGAAATAAGAAATGCTGTTAAACATGTAAATGCAAGTGAGCCATGTCTTTATCCTCAATCCTATAGTTTTAGGAAGAGCTTATCTGGAGAAACTCAGGAACTGAGCCACCAGGGAAGCCCCTTATAGGCCATAACAAATGGAAGACAGGTAAGAACTGTAAATATTCTTATTCTGAAATAAGAAATGCTGTTAAACATGTAAATGCAAGTGAGCCATGTCTTTATCCTCAATCCTATAGTTTTAGGAAGAGCTTATCTGGAGAAACTCAGGTTTTAGAAGAAACAATCCAGAAAGACTAAACTTCCTGCTGCTCACCCTTCACCTCTTAGTTTTGCCCAGCTCCTCAGTCTCTGCTTCCACTTCCCCTCATCAGAAAGGTCAGTGGAGATTTGACATCTTATGAAAGATGCTCCATATTCCAACCAGATTTGATGTTCTCTAGATGGTATATGACTGGAGAAGGGAATGGCAAACCACTTCAGTATTCTTGCCTTGAGAAATCCACGAACAGTATGAAAAGGCAAAAAGATAGGACACTGAAAACTGAACTCCCCAGGTTGATAGGTGCCCAATATGCCATTGGAGATTAGCAGAGAAATAACTCCAGAAAGAACGAAGAGATGGAGACAAAGCAAAAACAACATCCAGTGGTTGGTTGTGACTGGTGATGGAAGTAAAGTCTGATGCTGTAAAGAGCAATATTGCATAGGAATCTGGAATGTTAGGTCCATGAATCAAAGCAAATTGGAAGTGGTCAAACAGGAGATGGCAAAAGTGAGCATAGACATTTTAGGAATCAGCAAACTAAAATGGACTGGAATGGGTGAATTTAACTCAGATGACCAGTATATCTACTACTGTGGGCAAGAATCCCTCAAAAGAAATGGAGTAGCCAACAGAATCAACAAAAGAGTCTGAAATACAGTACTTGGATACAGTCTCAAAAATGACAGAATGATCCTGTTCATTTCCAAGGCAAACCTTTCAGTATCATCACAGTAATTCAAGTCCATGTCCTGACAAGTAACACTGAAGAAGCTGAAATTGAATAGTTCTATGAAGACCTACAAGACCTTCTAGAACTAACACTCCAAAAAGATGTCCTTTTCACTACTGGGGACTGAAATACAAAAGTAGGAAGTCACGAAATACCTGGAGTAACAGGCAAATTTGGCGTTGGAGCACAGAGTGAAACAGGGCACAGGCTAAAGAACTTTGCCAAGAGAATGCACTGTTCATAGCAAACACTCTCTTCCAACAACACAAGAGAAGACTCTACACATGGATATCACCAGATGGTCAATACTGAAATCAGATTGATTATATACTTTGCAGCCAAAGATGGAAAAGCTCTATACAGTCAGCAAAAACAAGACCAAGAGCTGACTGTGGCTCAGATCATGAACTCCTTACTGCCAAATTCACACTTAAATTGAAGAAAGTAGGGAAAACCACTAGATCATTCAGGTAAGACCTAAATCAAATCCTTTACAATTAGACAATGGAAGTGACATAGATTCAAGGGATTAGATCTGATAGAGTACTTGAAGAACTATGGACAGAGGTTTGTGACATTGTACAGGAGGCAGTGATCAAGACCATCCGCAAGAAAAAGAAATGCAAAAAGGAAAAATGGCTATCTGAGAAGGCCTTACAAATAGCTGTTAAAAGATGAGAAGCAAAAGGCAAAGGAGAAAAGGAAAGATACACCCATTTGAATGCAGAGTTCCAAAGAATAGCAAGGAGAGATAAGAAAGACTTCCTCAACAATCAGTGCAAAAAATAGAGGAAAACAATAGAATGGGAAAGACTAGAGACCTCTTCAAGAAAATTAGAGATACTAAGGGAACATTTCATGCAAAGATGGGCACAATAAAGGACAGAAATGATATGGGCTTAACAGAAGCAGATGATATTAAGAAGAGGTGGCAAGAATACACGGAAGAACTATCTAAAAAAATCTTGACAACCCAAATACTCATGGTGGTGTGATAACTCACCTGGATTCAGACATCCTGGAATGCAAAGTCAAGAAGGCCTTAGGAAGAATCACTATGAACAAAGCTAGTGGAGGTGATGGAACACCAGCTGAACTATTTTAAGTCCTAAAAGATAATGCTGTGAAAGTGCTGCACTCAATATGCCAGCACATTTGGAAAACTCAGCAGTGGCCACACATCTGGAAAAGGTCAGTTTTCATTCCAATTCCAAAGAAAGGCAATGCCAAAGAATGCTCAAACTACTGCATAATTGCACTGGTTTCACACGTTAGCAAAGTAATGTTCAAAATTCTACAGGACAGGCTTCAATAGTACGTGAACTATGAACTTCCAGGTTCACGCTGGATTTAGAAAAGGCAGAGAAACCAGAGATCAAATTGCCAACAACTGTTGGATGATAGAGAAAGTGAGAGAGTTCCAGAAAACATCTATTTCTGCTTTATTGGCTATGCCAAAGCTTTTGACTGGATCACAACAAACTGGAAAATTCTTAAAGAGATGGGAATATCAGACCACCTGACCTTCCTCCTGAGAAATCTGTATGCAGGTTAAGAAGCAACAGATAGAACTGGACATGAAACAACAGACTGGTTCCAAATTGGGAAAGGAGTATGTTAAGGCTGTATATTGTCTCTCTACTTATTTAACTTATATGCAGAGTACATCAAGAGAAATGCTGAACTGGATGAAGCATAAGCTGGAATCAAGATTGCTGGGAGAAATATCAATAACCTCAGATATGCAGATGACTCCACTCTTATGGCAGAAAGTGAAGAACTAAAGAGCCTCTTGATGAAAGTGAAAGAGGAGAGTGAAAATGTTGGCTTAAAACTCAACATTCAGGAAACTAAGATCATGGCATCTGGTCCCATCACTTCATGGCAAATAGATGGGGAAATAGTGACAGACTTTATTTTCTGGACTCCAGAATCACTGCAGATGGTGACTAAAACCATGAATTGAAAAGACGCTTGCTCCTTGGAAGAAAAGTTATGACCATCCTAGATAGTATATTCAAAAGCAGAGACATTACTTTATCAACAAAGGTCTATCTAGTCAAAGCTATGGTTTTTCCAGGAGTCATGGATGTGAGAGTTGGACTGTAAAGAAAGCCAAGTGCTGAAGAATTGATGCTTTGAAGTGTGCTGTTGGAGAAGACTCTTGAGAGTCCCTTAGACAGCAAGGCGATCCAACCACTCTATCCTAAAGGAAATCAGTCCTGAATATTCATTGGAAGGACTGATGCTGAAGCTAAAACTCCAGTACTTTGGCCATCTGATGGGAAGAATTGACTCATTTGAAAAGACCCTGATGCTGGGAAAGATAGAAAGTAGGAGGAGAAGGGAACGACAGAGGATGAGATGGTTGGATGGCAACACCAACTCAACGGACATGAGTCTGAGTAAACTTCAAGAGTTGGTGATGGACAGGGAAGCCTGGAGTGCTCCAGTCCATGGAGTTGCAGAGTTGGACATGACTCAGCGACTGAATGGAACTGAATTGAACTGAGATGGTATGTGTGCTTCTCCAGGAGATCTGAGTCAGCTTTATCCCAAAATACATAATGTGGTCCTTCGGACATTGACGATTTTAGCGCCTTTCATGATCTCATTTGTCAGATAGCATTTATTCACTCTGCCAGTCAATACTTGGACACTGACTGTGCCATGTTCCTGGTGGCCCATTTGTGTCATGATACATCTGTTCACTACATCCTCTGCCTCAATCTGCTGTATGCACCCCTAGGGCAGGGGCAGGGGAAGAAGCCTCCTAGTTATCTCCCAGTATTCGCTCCCTCTGCTGCCACCTTCTCATAGCTCCACCCTAAGTGTTGTAATTTGACCATGTATTTCTTCTCTGTTTGCAGCCATTTTCACATCTTAGATGTGAGCACCTTAAGGGGGTTCATCTACAAATTGAGTGCATGGATGAATAAATGAATACATGGGGGAAAAAAACACTTAAGGGGGGAAAAATGGTTTCCTAATGGACAGGGGAACATATGAAAGGAAGGTAGCATTATTTGTAGCCCGAGGCTTTCAAAACTGTTGATAGGATTTGATGCCATTCAGTCCTACACCCTAGTCTTCACCAAAGTAGGTGACTTATTCAACAGAAAAGCAAACCAAAGATAAGGCACAGTTGTCGGTTGAGGTCTCTCTTATTTCCTTTGTCATTTTTTATCTTTATGGCTTGATTGCCTTCATAGTGTCAGAGTTAAATATAGACATCTGTTCTCTGGGTGTTTCCACTGAAGGCCCAGTTCTCTAGCCTCTGCTGATTGTCATACATCCAGATGGAAGGAAATATGATGGCCTTAACAAATATCCAAAAGCAAGTGTCCTCGCCCTCGGGGGTCTACTGTCTGATGATCTGAGGTGGAGCTGATGTATTAATACAAGAAACAAAGTACACACTAAATCAGATATACTTGAATCATCCCGCAACTATCGCCAGCCACCCCCCACCCAAGCCCTGCTCCCTGGAATAACTGTCTTCTATGAAATGGGCCCCTGGTGCCAAAAAGTTTGGAGCCTGAGCATTTTTTTAATGTGTTTATGCTTTTAGTAGGGTGCATTGTGGGAGAAGATAATAAAAATGCATCCTATTATTTAGCTGCTATGTTTAGGAATTAGCAGATAAAGCATCCTGCTCAGAATGGAAAGATAACAGCAAAGATTGTCGTTACCTGGAAGTGGGTTAGTAAATAGGAATATCTGCCAAAGGCTAGTTGGAGGATGCTTACTGGCTAGATTGACAGGTGAAGAATGGCTGGACGGTTTAAATAAATAGATGGGGGACAGTCATATTAGGGAGGTGCATGACTGAATAGAGGGAATAAGGGTTAGATAAATGGAGAAGTAATGTGTGAATGAATAGGTGAGTGGTTAGCTGATGGAGAAATAAATTGGTACATCAGTGATTGATGGCGCTGAGTGGCCGGATGAAGTGAAAGACCGATAAATGTCTGTGCCAGCAGGCGAGCAGATGGATGGGTAAATGTTGTGGGATGAGCAGGAGCAGGAGGGGGTCAGGCGTGGGTGGGAAGACGGTGATTAAAAGGAAGAAGTAAAAGGAGAGGGTGAGCGGGAGCACTCAAGGCATTAAGACGTCAGAACTGGAAATCTGTTTCCTCGACAAGTCATGCTTTTACAATGAGTTTGAGAAAATTGGAAACTCTCCATCACTTGGTGCCCACCATGTCCTTGGTGGTTTAATTGACAAAGAACATGATCTAGTCCATCAAGTTATCTGTGTTCATCCCCTGTGGGGAACAAAGAGTCTTAAAAACCAGGGATTAGCCCTTGTCTGTCCAGGAAGGCGTGAGAAACAAGCCTCATCATTCCAGCATCCAGACTTGACCAGGCTTGGCAGAGAGTCTGTAAAATCAAAAGAAGAATCTTCTGCCACTTCCTGCTGCATGACCACACCCTTATGGGCCACTGACCTGCACTTTATTGGGGGTCAGTCTTGAGGAATCCAGTGGTTGAAAGAGACCCAAAAATTTTGCAGGCAACTTTGATAGAACACACTGAGAGGGGGTAAATTTACTGATGGTGCAGCTGGGAAATAAAGATGTATAAAGCAAAACCTCAAGTCCAAGATCACACATTTGGTCAACAGCAGAGCTTGGAAGGGTTTGTTGATACATAAATGGCAGGTGGGAAGCTAAGTTGCAAGAAAGAGGTCAATACCCATTCCTTTGGAAGATGTATATGTGACAAGACGGTGGGAGATTTATTGAAAGAGAAAGATGTTTTAGGAAAGACAGTTGGAGGAACGGACTTGCTCTCCAGGTCTCTTCCTCATCCGTTACCCTGTGGATGCTACAGTAAACCAACAGTACCGCCAATGTACTTTTAAGAATAAGTATATTTTGAAGGAAATTCAAAACAGAGTATATGTATGTATACGTATAGCTGATTCTCTTTGCTGTACAGCAGAAGCTAATACAGCATTATAAAGCAACTATAATAAAAATTAATATAAAAAAGAGTAAGTGCACATCACAGTCACCATATTTCCTCATACTTACTCTTATCAAAGTGGTGCTTGATCCAGTGGGCTCAAGCTGCAGGAACTGTTAAGGAGTACTCAAACTGAATGATACCTGGTCATTCATTTTCTGAAACTTCTCTTCTGATTTCATTTTAGCCTAAGCCAATAAATTAGACTTTGAGGCTACAACTACATTTTATATTATTTTCATTTTGTGTGATTTGTAAATGGCATAGATTTAAGATACACAATTGTAACATGAAATTGCTTATCATAATATTCGTGTGCATGTGGGTGTATACATGCATGAAAGAGTGGGAAAGAGAGAGAGAGAGATGACACTCAGTTTTCTGATTGCATCTCCTTCCCAAAGCCTAACACACACACACACACACACACATACACACACACACACACACACACACACGGGCTAAGCATACCCTACTTAGATTTTCCCCATCCCTGGATACTCAATGCAGTGTCCTAAATAAACAGCCCCCCAAAAGTTACAAATTACTTTGAACTTTATTGATACACTGCACAATCACAACCATCTCGTGTTCATCCTGAATTAGAAAAGGTTACAACTACAATGTAACATGCACAAAATTCAGGTAGTATTTTCACCCTTAATACAATTATTGACAGAAATCAAGTCTTCATTGATTTTTGAAGGAAAAAAAATTAAGAAAGAAAATAGAAGGGGAGGGAAAAAAACCTCTAGAAGGCTGACAAAGTTGTACTCTTGAATCATGTGATAAAATTTTAAAGCATTTGAACACAGATCTGTTTTCAGGATAATTGTGAGAACGGGCACACCCATTGTCTGACACAGCTAGGACGGCACCATTGATAATTTATAAGTTTTTTTAATCTAGAGGACTCTGAACTTGACAGATACATTTTCATACACCCACACGTTCCTCACAATTGCACTTTACATGTCACAAAAGATTCTGAATGATTAAAAATGCTCCCTTTAACTAACACAAAGGCAGCTAGGATTACTTATCATTGCTATGATTGATATCATTTTAAATTGGCCAATAGTGTAGAATGTGGCCCCCCCCCCAAAAAAAAGAGTAGAGGGTTCATCATCTTTCTTTCCACAGTCAGCATCATGGAACAACAAAACAACCCTGTGCTTTAAAAGGACACCGTGGAAAGAACCAAAATGGAATGTCTTTTAAAACACGGGAAATTAGACTTCACTGGCTACTTGCAGGCTGAAGACAATCGTGTCTAATTGAGTCCACTCCACAGCTCTGTGGACCGCCGGTATTCTGCACCTGAAGGCTGAATTGCTTGGTTCAGCTCTATCTTGTCGCCGCATCTTTTAATTGCATATCTATCTCTTCCTTCTTTCATTTACTTCTCTTCTCTCAAGAAATGAGGGAAATGAGACCAGCATTTTTATTTGTTGGGTGTTAGTGATCATTAGGCGTTCTCATCACATGGTGTTTTTCTGAGAACGTTGCCTTCATAGCTACACACCTGTGAAGTTTTCCTGAAATTGCTCCAACTTACTCGTCTTAAAATAAAAAGACAGGGAAGCTTGGGCGAGTAGGACAGCAGGCAATCGGGTGTAAGTTTGTAGGAATAGGGCTTATGCAAAAGAATGTGAATGATCCTCATTTTTGGAGAAAAGAGAAAAAAAAATATTGCCAATGGGAAACATTCTACACCAGTTCCCCTACTTCCTCTAATTCCAAAGAGATTAAAAAAAATTTTTTTTAATTGTTTGGGGTGTTTTTGGTGGGGGGAAGGAGGGCTGGTTCCAGGTATTGCAAAGCCAGTTTTTCTCTGGTGAGGACTCAGGGTCAAATTGGGAAAGGTGACATGGCCCCATCCCTCACCCCACTCCTCCATCCTGCTGATGACATCCATACACTACTGGGGAGGAGAAACCTTCCTTTGGCAATGGAGGTACACAGCAGTCTCCAGCCACTCCTGATGCTGTGCTGTTAATGAGCTCGCCTGGAGATGGACTGCCCACCTCGAGGTTCTCTACTCTTCTCCCGAGCATTTTCCCAGCAGAATTAGAGCTTGATGACCCCTCCACATAGACAGCAAGTTGATGGATTGATTCAGGAACGATCCTTGAACTCAGCCTCGCTCTGGACTTTCCCCAAGTCCCACAGTGTACCTCCCACCCAGGTTTTGAGAATGAACAGTCCAACCTATGAAATGCATTTCTACCTTGAGGCATGGGTTTCAGAGGAAAGAGCTCCGGTCCTCTTTCTGATACAAAACCTCACCTTTCCTTCTGTTCAGCTGAACACAACTAAACATAATTTCTCTGCATAAAACAGGAGCATGTTTTAACCACCACTTGCCTGGATGGCCTCCTTCCCGCAGATAAAACAAATAAACAAAAAAACTAAACGCACTTGCTTCAACTTGCAGAAGACGGTATCAGGCACTTGACATGAAGCTACTGAAAAACAGCCTGGCCAGGACCTCAACACTAGCACTTGCACTGGCTTCACTTTGGTGGAAATACATATTTTGGAGAGGCAGGGTTTCAGGGTGCCTATCATACATTGTTGAGTTCGTCTCACCTGATTTCTCGATAAGCCTTACTGGATTTCCTTCTTATGTGCAGAACCCGTGAAAAGCCACGGGTTCTCAGAGACTCGATAGTTATTTTTTTCCTCCTCTACCCCAAGCCCCACCTCACCATTGGCACCTTGTAAAAAATCTCTCCAGCAGGCCTGATCTATCTGTCCTCCACATAAGAAAAGGACATGGACGTTGTCTCTAGGGCACTTGCTACTCCATGTGCCCCGAGGTCTTGGGTAACAGCTCCCGTCCTGTGGAGCCATCCCCACCAAGGGAACTGGATTGTGTCTGTTGTGCAGAAGAAGGGTTTTCCTTGGGTCTTGCTTATTTCATTGTCTTTATCCCAGACATCTGAGGAGTGACGCTAGGACCCTTTCCCTCTGGAACAGGGCTGGAGTCTGTAACTCCCAGACATGCTTCCTGATATCTGCTATACGAGGCAGCATGGAGCTCTATAGTGGCTCTGAACCCAGGCTGTTTCCATTTGGAAAGTTCAAGGATTCTCCTGGCCGAAGAAGGATGGACGCCTTCCTTTCGATCAAGTCTTGGAGGGAAAACATGTCCAGCTTGTCCATTTCAAGCACCCTGTTCTCCAAGACCATCCGGTCCCCACAGCATCCACACTTCTACTCCTAAGGAGCAAGCGTGTTATCAGCAGAGCACTCGATGTGACACGTTACAGGCTCATTCAGTGTCTGACACCAGCCTGGCCGCAGGTGCTCAGCACGGTGACAGGTCTGAAACACTGATGTCCGACCTTTAATTCTGACTCCGTGCCTGCTCGCGATTGTCCCTGGAACTTGGAATCCACATACTGCTTTTGGCACATCATTCATGTTCTGCAAATCTGGCTCCTGGCAGCTCCCTGGGAAATGCAGATGTCTGTTTACAGCTGGCAAGTGTAATATTAATTTCACTCACACCAGTGCTAACTCCATGAAAGTGCCGAGCTTTTCATATGCCAAGACAACCCACACATGCACGTGCACACGTGAGTGTGTTTCTCCACTGTATACATCACGTTCATGTGTCATAACAGAGAAAAACAAAGAGGCCACATTTCAGAGGAAGAAGACCCATGGAGCATGGTGGGAAGGGAACTCTGGAGCTGATATTTCTCATGCTTTAGATAGTGGAGCTAAAGAGTATTTCATTGGGCCCAGGTCTTTGATCTAGTCATTGCTGGCTCTCTTCATTCTCAGCAGGTCACTCCCTGCAGTGCAGGTCAAGGGCACAGCCCTGCAGGTTTCTGATGCCATTCTTCTACATCCCAGTCACTCTCGTTGGCTGAGTCCTTCTTGTCCTGGGAGATAAAGCAGAAGGATAGGGTCAGCTCTTCTCTGTGTTCTGGAAAGATCTGCTCTGAACATGGAGAGCTGAGGGCATTATCCCCCCAAGTTCCTGGAGAAGCATCCTGTATCCAAGGAAGATGCATGTTACTCTCCTCGTCTGTTTGCAGTGTTGTGTTAATCAAGAGCTTGGAAATTAACTCAGTTTGCTCAAGTGCCCTCAGCTCAGAAGAGCTTCCAGAAACAAATACCAGAGTTGTCAACACACCCGCCGTGTAATTGGCTTCCTCGGCTCTTTACTGGATAGTTTTCAAACAGATGAAACCAAAACTGGAGCAGAAAGGGGACAACAACAGAAGTCGCCCCACTCAGATGGACGTCTGTCTTCACATCGAAGACAGGAGTGTGTTTTTCTCTTTCTGTTAAGGACAGTCTCATAGATTCCTGACATGCACTTTCTTGAAAGGCTGAGAGAAGCATGAAGATTGGCACCTTGGTCCTTCAAGTGAGAAAGATAAAACACGATGCTCATCAAGGTTTTGCCAAGGCCGGTCTGCTTCCCAAGAAGCTGTTTCTGGAAACACAGTCTCTTTCTGGGAAGAGTGACTGACTGATCCTTCACTTGCTATTTCAGTCCATCTGTTGCCAGCACCTACTTGGGGTAGATGGACGGGCACATTCCAGACAGCCCGTGACATACTGCTTTTCTATGTTGTCAGCCCATGAGATCACTGGCTTTCACATGAGAAGCTGATGGTTAATTCTGAAGATGCCAATGTCTGCAGAAGGTAGGGGAGACATGAATCCAGCAGAACGGACACACCGTGACTACAGGTGAATACAGTGATGGATTGATAGTGCGTAGTGGGGAGCGAAACAGAAAGATGTGTTGGGTAATTACACTGATAGATTGATATATAAAGGAAGTAGATTGCCAGAGAGGAAAATGGGTGGGGAGATAATTGGATGGAGTGATCAATCAGATGGTTGAGTAGATGAGTAATGGTGTATTACTTTGATAGTGAGCCTGATAAAACCTAAATAATCAGCCACGTATGGATCACTTTTTAAGAACTGGGTAATATTTTTTCAGGAAGAAATACTCTCCTCAAGATTCTTCCCCCCATTTTTGGTCACATGACTTCTCAACGTTCAGGTTTGGGTTGTATGCCTACCCCCAAACCTTGAATCCTTATAGCTGGTAGAGAAAGCAAATAGGGCAGAATGGCTAGAAAGGATGGCAATGTTTCATATATATATATATATATATATATAGAGAGAGAGAGAGAGAGAGAGAGAGAGAGAGAAAGAGAGAGAGAGAGAGAGAGTGAGAGATGAGATAGAGACAGAGAGTCAGAGAGAGAGATAGAGAGGAAGAGAGAGAGAACTTCCGAGAAAGAAAGGATGTGAACCCTCATGTAGTTAGATCATAATAAGCATGGAGAGAGGGATCTGTACATTATAGTCAGGAAAATGGTCCACAGCTTAAAAGACACCAGCAGTAGGACACTTGGATATAATTCTTGCTGTGCACTACAGTAAAGTCAAGTTGTGTCTTCAGGGTGTTTATCATGAGGCACATTTTTTGCCCAAATGGAACTTACGGTTTGGTGTGGGAGGGTGGTTGGTTGGTGGTGACGATGCCGGTGGGGAGCAGAGGGAAGGGAAGGGAAGGTGGAGAATGGGTTCCATTTTTGGACACACCACCTATGAGTGATTATCCTACATGTGGTAGAACCCTGCCCACCCCTCCCCCAAACCCCATTCATTCAAACTAGAAAAAAAAAATCAAATCAACAAAGAAAAGAGTTAAAAAAAAATACTGAGAAGAAGAACAGAAACAAAAAGAAGCTCAAACTGTTTGGCCCTCCGCAGTGCAGGTAAAGTCTGTGATATGGAGAAGCAGGCGTTGCTCAGAAGACCTATGGTTTCTTATCAAAACTTGATGAAGAAGTGGGCAAAGAGGGTCCCTGAGAGCCAGAGGCAAGCGAGCGCTCTAGAGGCCGAGTTTACACCATCAATGACGGCTCCAGGCCCTGTGTAGGGGAAAGAGAGACAGGCTCGTTAGCGTTAGCACCCACCCAGAGGGCAGCTTCCTCAACCCCTCCAAGCACTGTGCAGACATGCTTCTCTGTGAACAGCCTCCACCCGGCCCCTGACCCTTCCACGTGCCCATAAACGGGGAGACTCAAAGGGGCTCTTCCCTGGGATGCCTGGACCCTGCAGCCTGCTCTCAGGGACCGGGGTTGAAGCACCCACAGAGAGGTAGAGGGAAGCAGGGTTAGACCTGCGGGCTGACAGGCCAGGGCAGGCCCTTGGAGGTGGTGTGCAGGACAGACAGGGGTGGGAGGGGAAGCAGAGGAATGGGGAGAGGAGAGCCAGGATAGAGGGGAGAGGCGGGGGGAGGGAGAGGGAGGGGGGCTTTCGTGAGACCCAGGGGTCTAGGTGTTGCCGTGGCTAACTCTTCATCTGGCGTGGCTGGGATGTTGTGGAGCAGCTGGGGAAGATGAATAACTACACCCTATCATTTTAAAAACTAGGGTGGGGTTAAGCCAGCAGTCAACCCTGCTCACCAGAGCAGACTGAGAGGACCCTGCCTTCTCAGACCTAACGGCCACTGTCCTCTGCCTGGTGGGCTTTCCCTCGAGCTCCTTCTTTCCTCTCCCCTCTCTCTGGCCCTTTGACACAGTCCTCCTGAATCCCTCATATTCCACATGAGATGAGAGCACGGAATCACAAATGCTGTTCCTTTCCCTTTACCTACATCTTCCTCCAGAAGACAGACTGAGGGCACTGGGGTTGTCCTCGCCCATCCTGAGGACCCAGGGTGGAAGGATAAGTGTCTGGCCCTGGCCCCATACCCGCCCATCACCTTTGCTGGGCAGCATAAGAATCTAGGGTCATAAGCAAGAGCAGTGGCCAGTGAACAGAGAGGATTCCAGGGGTAAGCGAGGCTGTTTTAGTCAAAGGATTGAAAATCCTCAAGAGGCAACCCTGCAGGGCCAGTGACAAAGGGCAGGAGCAGCAGAAAGACAGGCAGGGCATCACTGGCACCTTCAGTGGCAATGTGGCTCCTTGGAAATGAACTTCACTCCCGACAAAAGGGTTGGTGGAGCCAGGTCTCCTCTGACAGCACCCAGGTCCTGCAGCTTCCTGGTCAGTTTCATAGCTTGGGTCCAGGCCTCATTGGGCCGACAGCTGATGCTGACCTTTAGCCGGGGGATGCATGGGTCTCTCGTTTCAGCAACCAGCATCCACCTGTTCCCACCCCAGGGTTCTCAGCAGGATACCTTCTATTTCTCCAGTGCATGACACAAATCTCTTATTTACTAAGAATTCACATTTACTTGAGCGCCTGAGAGTCCTGCTCACAGTTTTCTGTACTTTGGTTATAGAGTATTTACAGAACAGGACAGAATCCAGGCCTTAGCCCATTGCTGCGGTCCCCATAATGGCTTCATGAACATTTATAGAAAGTGGCCTGACTCTGCAGTCCCCATTAGTTGAGGCATATATCCTAAGGAATTGTCCTTGCCTAGAGAATGCACTGAGTTGGAAAAGGCCCAGTGTGAAGCCCAAGGTAATTCTCTAATTGTCTTCTGCAAAAGATGAGTGATTGAGATTTTCAAGTGAGTTTAAAAGGAAATGGATGATGCAGAACCATATGATTCTTTAAAGAATATTTAAAATATAAAGTTTATATATAATGTGTATTAACTAGTTTTTTATACAGATGTGTGCGTGTGTTTTGCTAGTTTATTACACTGATGTCAACTTAAAAAACTGTTGAGTAGGCTCCATGCTAGATAGACAGGGGTCTTTACTATAGGAATCACTTTATTCCAAGTTCTACCAGAGGGCTTAGCATTTTGGAGGAATGTCACACTACCAACATAAGGTTGGATGTAGATAAGATAAACAGGAGAGGAGATGTATTAATGAAGCCAGGGCATTAAAGTGTGGGAAAGAAGAAAGAGTTATCAGGGTAGCAGGCGGCAATGGCACTAAGGTGTCCGTGCTGATCAGGCAGGCGGGGTGCAGCCAGTGTTCACGCCAGCCAAGTTCTCCAAGGAGTAGAATCCCCGCAGGATCAAGCCTGCTCAGCCCGCCTAGGGGAATGGTCATAAAGCACACTAATAATGTATGGTGCTCTCTGTGTGCCAAGTTGTGACTCTAAATGCTGAACCTCCATTAACCCATTTTATCCTCAGGAAACCCTATGGCATGCCCACATTTTGGATGGGGAACCGATGAGCTGCGTAGTTAAGTGCCACACCTATGGCCATACAAGACAATACACCCAGAGCTGGATTGGAGCTGAGTCACTCTGTCTACAGGGCTGGTGCCCTTGATGACCATAACTCCACCTATTCTCCATGGAAAATCATCCTTTGTGTGTGTTTTTCAGAGACTGTGGCATCACGCCTTAGTGGCCTCTGAATCGAACTCAATTTTTCCAGAAACTGGGAAGTAATCATGCGTGCATGTGTGCTAAGTCACTTCAGTCGTGTCCCACTCTTTGAAACTCTATGAGCTGAAGCCTGCCAGGCTCTATCTGTCCATGGGATTCTCCAGGCAAGAATACTGGGGTGGGTTGCCATGCCTTCCTCCAGAAGTAATCGTGAGACCAAATCACTAAACAGCTGCAACCCACAACTTCTTCTGTCTTAAAGCATAGAAAAGTATTTGCATAGCCAGGTGAGTGGTTTTAGCATACAGCAAACCTGTGAGAGAGATTCCTTGCTGAGAGACCTTCCCTCTGTGGCCACGGTCCTTCCACCAGCAGAGTGAGAGAAGACTGGGGAGGGTGACCTCTGAGCTCTTCTCCCTTAGCGTCTGGAGTTACAGGATGGCTGGACACTCTGTATCTGGTCCCAGAAGGGATGGCTGGGTGAGGGGGCAGCCAGAAGGCCTTTCACAGTAAGTATAAGACCATCACCATGCAGCTCTCTGTATGCCAGCATGCCATCTCCTGAGAGAGTCAAAGGGCACCAAGTGTTCCTAGACTCTGACGTTTCCCTATTTTGGCCTCATTCTCTATGCTGCTGCAGGAAGTTTTATTCTTTAGTGGGTGTGATAAGCCCTGCACTAAGCATCAGACAACGTGGCAATTTAGAAGAGTCTATGGCCCATCAGTGTATGAGATAGGGCCAAGCTGCTCTGGCCAAGGAGTCCACCAAACCTACTAGGATAGAGATTAAACTAGCCTTGCTTTCTTCCTGTGGATCCTGGGCACATTTGAGATTTGGCAGTTGGGACAAATGCCAGTGCAGTGAGGGGCCACTGGAAGCCTCCTGGGCTTTGTTCAAAGCTGAAAAAGAGGAGCTCAAGTGCACGTACCACACTGCAGGTTGGCAGGATGTAAGACAGAGGCCTTTAGCAGTGAATGGACTCATTAGTGCAGCTTCAAAGTAACCCTGATTCTATTGGAAATGAGGGAGTGGGGAGAATCTGGGTTGAATATCTCCCATAGGTTTTTTTTTTTTTTTTTAAACTTCACATCTAAAAAGTCAGCTTCCTGAAAGACTTATTATTATTATTTTTTACTTTACAATATTGTATTGGTTTTGCCACACATCAACATTGGAGGATAATTATAATACTGTGTTGGTTGCTGCTGTATAAAAACGTGAATCAGCCATAAATAAATATATATCCCCTACCTCTTGAGCCTCCCTTTACCCACCATGCCACCCCTCTAGGTCATCACAGAGGACTAGGCTGGGCTCCCTCTGCTTTATAGCAACTTCCCATCAGATATCTATTTTACATCAGATACTGTATATGTTTCAATGCTAGTCTCAATTTGTCCCACCCTCTCTCCTCCAGGTTCTCTGTATCTGAAGGTCACTGACCTGATTATGTAAATGCTTCTTTGTGCTTTAACACAGAAGCAGTGGTGGAGGGTGCTGTTCAGCAAATTGGCACGACCCCTTTGATTACTTCTATGCCTCTGCCATACCTTGGCCTCACTGCTTTGTCCCTGCAGCCCTAAACCTTTTGGGGTCAAAGTCACTGGTCCCTAGAAAAGTGCAACTAACGGTTGGGACTTGGCTTCAGACCAACTTGGGTTTAAATCCTGACTCTGTGGCTTGCCAGCTCTGTGATCTCAAAGTGCTTTCAGTTTCTCCTTGAAAACAGGGCATAATGCAGTTTTCAGATAAAGAAATGGAGGGGTGAGCATGGCATCTGGTAGAAAGTAGACAGGTGATCATGGGAAGGACTGCTCTTGTGGGTCCACACCCCCTACCTTCCACTGCCTAGTTGTGGCCGTTCATGCTAAGTTGTTTTAATCGTGTCTGAGTCTGTGACCCCATGAACTGTAGGCCGCCAGAGTCCTCTGTCCTTAGGATTCTCCAGGCAAGAATCCTGGAATGGGTTGCTATTTCCTCCTCCAGGGGCTCTTCCCAACCCAGGCATCTCCTGAAGCTCCTGTACTGCAGGCAGGTTCTTTATCACTTAGCCACCAGGGAAGCATCTAGTTGAGGCTAAAGTTAACTTATTTAGTAGATCTTTTCCAAATACATTGGTGCTGAGCTGGGTTTTGGGAGGGGAGAGTGAAGAGGCGTGATGGTTGACAGAGGTCACTGGCTGGGAGGACCTAGGAGGTGTGAGGCGCTGAGCAGGGTGATGAGAGCGGGCCAAAGCCAGCTTCTGCAGCAAGCCTGAGGAGAAACAGACCCCACGCTGGCCTCAGAAGCCACGCCATCCACCCAAGAACTGTGTGCTACTGCTGCGGAGCGCCAGCTTCCGAAGAGACGGAGAGGCACAGCCTCTGCCTGCGCACAGCCTGCTGCTGCTGCTGCTGCTAAGCTGCTTCAGTCGTGTCCGAATCCGTGCGACCCCATAGACGAAAGCCCATGAGGGTCCCCCGTCCCTGGGATTCTCCAGGCAAGAACACTAGAGCGGGTTGCCATTTCCTTCTCCACACAGCCTAGCCCCCTCTAGTTTTTGGTTGTTGTTAACGTGTGCTTTGTATGTGTGTGTATGTGTGTGTGTGTGTGAGATGTGGGATCTTAGTTCCCTGACCAGGGATTAAACTCATGACCCCTGCAGTGGATCTGCCAGGGAAGACTCCATTAGGATCTAGAACTCCTCTGCCTTCACCTAAATCAAGAAACAAACATGCTTTAATCCCTCACAGATTCTGAGAAGATCACCCTTTGAAACAAAACAGCCCGACCTCCCTTTCATCTCAGGAACGCCTTGCCTTTTGGATTGTTGAAGGGGACTGAATTTAGGAGTCAGGGAGAACGGAAATTGAATTCTTGCTCTGCTATTTACTAGCAAGATAACTTTTGTTTTTAAATTAAAAAAAAAAGGAATATAATTGCTCTGCAATGTTGTGTTAATTTCTGCTGTCCAGTGAAATAAATCAGCTATAAACAAACATATATCCTCTCCCTCCTGGACCTTCCACCCACACCCCTCTTCCACCCCTTTAGGTCACCACAGAGCACCAAACTGAGCTCTCATGTGCAAGCTCTCCAGCAGAAAGCAGCACAATGACTTGGACAAAATGGTGAGCATCTCTGAAGCAGTGCTTTTCACATATAAACTCTGTGGGGAGGTGCTTTTCTCATCTGTGCAAGGATGCTCTGAGGATGAGTTCAGATGACATATAAAATTGCTGAGACTAAGTAAAGGATGAATAACTACTGGGTTAATCAGAACTAGGACCATAGCAGCTAGTTTCTGAAGGAGCATTTTTGGTGGGGATCATGCTTTAAATAAAGACATCCTGTGTACACTGGATTCTCAAAGATAATTGCCAAGCAAACGTGGCTCTGGCTTAGCAAGCAAGCGACTGGTCTCTCCTGACAAGACCAGACATGGCTCCAACCACAGGTTGAGGCTTCTCAGGGAAGGCCAGTTACTCTGAGGAGGTATATTAGAAGCCCAGCTCCTTATCTGGGAAATTCCCACATTCAAGAAATCTTTATTTACTCTTAACAATGACTCAGTCCAACAGAATGACTCTTATAAACATCAGACTTAATTACATTTTTTTTTCAGGGATAAACTAAAAGTGAGAACATGTTACTATGCCCTTTCCCCTCATTTCACCCTCCTCATCACTAAAAATGTATTCTTTCCTTCATTCCTGCTGTTGAGCACCTTTGAAAATAAACGTTCACTGCTGCTGCTGCTGCTAAGTTGCTTCAGTCGTGTCTGACTCTGTGCGACCACATAGATGGCAGCCCACCAAGCTCCTCAGTCGCTGGGATTCTCCAGGCAAGAACACTGGAGTGGATTGCCATTTCCTTCTCCAATGCATGAAAGTGAAAAGTAAAAGTGAAGTTGTTCATCCATGTCTGACTCTTCGCGACCCCATGGACTGCAGCCCACCAGGATCCTCCGTCCATGGGATTCTCCAGGCAAGAGTACTGGAGTAGGGTGCCATTGCCTTCCTCATAAATGCTCACACAAAGACACAAAGCCACAAAATCAACCATGAATGACATAACAATGACAACTGAATACCTTGAGGGCATATGCAGACAAAAATGAGCTAATCCCCAGCATACAGAAGAGAGAAAGAGACAGGAATGATCGAGAGATAAATTCCAGAAATGATAAACATCAGAAAGGTCAATCATTCTGTCTGCGTTGTCTGCACTGGAGGTAAGGTTTTTATGGCCATGTATGAGGCCCAGCAGTGGTGAGACAAGAAAATAAAGAAAGAGGCAAACAAACAAATGAATAAAACAGAATTCACGTGGAGAGGCTACTTACTTTGTTGAATTAAATATACTATACCTTACATATTTTTAAAAAGCAAAATTTGTTGAGGACTTAGCATAGACTTAACCTGCAAACCCAGTTCTCTGGAAAACAAGAGTGGCTGACCTCAAGGGCAGGCTGATCACACTCTGGAAGAAGAGGGGTTGAAAATCAAAGTAACCAAACTCAGCACAAAGCTCCGAGCAAACTACATAAGCTTATGGATCCTGCTGTGCAAAAGATTTTGAAGCTTAAAAATTGAAGGCCCTAGATACATTTTTTAAAAGTATCTTTGATATTAATTTCTTATTTTGATATTAATTTCTCATTTAAATGCTTTCTTCTATGCAATCATCCTCTTTGTTTTTTTAGTCTTCTAACTTTATTGAGGCTTTCAATGGCTGAGGCAAGATCTCTCTTGGTAAATGCCACATTTCTCTTGAAAATACGAGGGTTATTTTCAAATGTCTTTTGATATTGATTTCTAGCATAATTCCACAGCGATAAGAGAACAGACTCTGT
This sequence comes from Madoqua kirkii, assembly GCA_006408675.1. NCBI lineage: Eukaryota > Metazoa > Chordata > Mammalia > Artiodactyla > Bovidae > Madoqua > Madoqua kirkii. Next base: position 24,630 of record SJYC01055481.1, on the reverse strand, counting down.
ATGACTTCAGTACCTTTAGACCACGAAAATCTTTCACCTTCTTTGATGCCCCTGGATATGTTCCAGTTCTCCTAGTTTATAGTCTATGCGAACTTGAATAGAATTTGTATCTTACTGTTATGTGAAAACTATATAAATCTTAATTATGTTGAATTGTTTCACAGTGCTTTTCAGGTCTACTATATCCTTCTACTTCTCTGTATATTCATTAATGAATTTTCAAGAGTTTGACATTGAAACTCCAAGTAAAAGCCTTATTTACTTAAAAAACTGTAATATATAGTGGAACTATGTGTACTTTTTTCTGTATTCTCCAGGTCTCCTGTAAATGCGTTATCATACTTTCATAATTTAAAAATAAAGAGAAAAACTGGAGGGTCCATTACAAGTGGGAAAGGTATTGAAACAGCCCGCTTTTTTCTTCCTGTGATTGCAATGAAAACTGGGCACAGTTCTTCAGCAAGAACTTCGATAGCAAGGTGTAGCTGTAATCCTACTAAACTAGCAGGAGGTAGTATGGTCATTACATTAAGAGGAAAAAAAGAAAAAAACACACACACACAGGCGAGTTGAACATGGAAATAGCACAGTGAGATCAAGGAAGCATCTGAAATCTAAGAGGATACACTTTTGTTCTGAAATTTAGATGAGTTTTATGAGTGTGAACTATGTGACCTTCCTAATGAGGAACCAAAAGGATAATGATGTTCTTGGTGATTAAAAGAGGAGCAAGGAAATCTAATTAGACGATGCATGTGTTACTCTTGTTGGGGAAACTTAAACCTCTTTTCAGCAGGGCTGGCTGATGAAGGCGCATCACTTGCTATCAAAAGGAGCTGTTCCTCCATTGTCTTTAATTACAGCAGAAACAGGGCCTGGTATTGTTCTGCAAGGATGATGAACCAGGTTTCACGCTCTAGCAAGGTGTAGGCATAAAGAGGCGAAAATGGCAGCCGCTCCCACAAAGCCCAAGGCCTAGGAAGTTCATAGCAGAAGTTAATTCAGACCCATCAGCTCATCACAGCCCTGAAAGAGGCAAGGCTCTGGTCTGTGCCGAACCAGAAGCTCCAGCGTGTGCTGACATCAGCAAGCCAGGCACTCTGTGTTAAAGCCTAAACGCTCTGGCTGACGGCCAGACGTCAGTGATTCAGACAGAGGGGAGCAGGGTGCGAGGGAGTGACAAGGGGCCTCATCAGGAATGAAATGTGAAATGTCTGCATATTTTTCCCTAATATGTTGACATTTTGCAGGTTGGGGAAAATACAAATGATGCTGCTGCTGCCACCCGCCAGAAGCATTGGCGTCTCTCTCTGACTCATTCCCTCCCACCTGGATTTAAATAGTGGATTTGGAAAATAAAAACCATACGAGTTATCAGCAAGAAATGGACAAGCATGGATGTCTCTGCAAGAAGAAACCACTTGATGAGCACCTTTTTCAACAGTCTGTCAGGATGTCTCCCTTACACTGCCTTACATTCCCTCCTTTACAAGGAAGGCACGGTTGGAGGGGACCCTAAATTTCAAATTAGAACTGGGACATACGGGGGGTGCTGGAATGCAAGGGATAGTTTGAGAGCTATGTGTTGATTTGGCTTCTTCATAGGGTGGTGGGGGGAAACTATGAGACCGTTAGAGTATTTGTCCCCGCTTTGGTTAGTGAACACTTTCACCCTTTACGGAGGCTGTTATGGACTCCCTGTTGACTGGAAGATATATTTATTAATCCACTCAGGATTAATAAATTACTGGACAATAACTATTAAAGGTTCAGGGCTATATCCTTCAGTGCAGCAACAAATACAAGCCTAAAGGTAAACTATCAAAATCTAAACTATGGGTGAACGGTTCTTCAGTGAGACTCAGAAATGCTTGGTAGATGCGGTACCATTAAGGAGAAGCTTCAAAGGTAAGTGTAACTTAGGCAGAGAAGAGACAAATGCTTCCCTCTGTAATGCTACAACACACTGGAAGTGACCGGGTACTACGGGTTAGAAAGAAGCACAGGATTAAGGCCAGACACACTTGGGTGCAGAACCTGATGCTAAGGCTTCCTTCCATGGTGGACTTTCTATCTGAAGCAGGAAGGAATTCAGTCACATAGCTCAGATCTCTGAGCTCCAGGCATAGCTTCCTCAGAGGGTTCTGAGCTGTCTAAAGCCACATCTGGCCAACAGCTTCTTCATTCTTCTGATGTAGCTCTTATGTTCTATATTCTACTGGAAATGCCTGTTTACTTGCTTGTAAAAGGCTGGGAAGTGTGTTCCTCTCCATATCTCAATCTGAATCTAATTTCTGGTGCATACTAGGCTCTAAGCAAGCATTTGCTGATGGATGGAAGCTGGAATGTGCTGGGATCCAGGCTCCCAGGCAGCAGAGGGGGTTATCTAGAGTGGTGGGTGCAAAGAAGGCCACAGGGAACGTGGGGACACGATGAAGCCTGATCTCAGAGCAAGGCTGATCTCAGGCTTTTCTGGGAGGCAGGTTTCAACAGGGGGTGAACAGGTTGACTCTGAGTTTGGGAACGGTCACTGGGTCCCAAAGTGGCAGATTGCAGAGATTACCAAGGACAAGGGACCCATGCACCATAAGAGAAGCTCACGGCTAGACACGGCACCTGCTCAGGGGTGAGTGAGGGGATGGGCAGAGGCAGTGGGAGGGGTGGTGCTGGGGCCTGCTTTTTGGACCTGTGGGCTGACAGGCATAGGGAGTCGGGGAGGGAAAGGTCAGGATGACCACAGAGATTGTAGTGAGAGGTGGGTGTGAAGATAAGGTGTGCATTTGAGGTGGGGAAGGAGGTGCCAAGGAGAGAAAGATGGAGCTAGCCCTGACAGGTGGCAGAGCAGCCTGTGACTCAGAATTTAGGAGAGGATTAGGGACATAGACGGGAAGTTCCCAGACAGCTGCCCAGAGACTGGCCAGCTCCTGGGGGCCCCGGCCTCCCAGGGAGACCTGCGCACGGAGCATATCTTCAGGGCTGTCCTTGGAGACTTTCATTAAGTGGCTCTGGGACCAGGCCCACGGATCTGCATTTCTGAAGCACCCGAAGTGAGGTGTGAAGGCTAAGATAGGGCTCCCTTCAAAGACGCCCGAGGACACAGAAGACCCTGGCCCTCTTGCTGTAATGCCTTCCCGAGCAGACGGCGGAGGGGCTAGACGCTGACTGAGACCGAGATGGAGGAAGAGAGCCACGTGGCTGCATCACAGAAGATGGAAGCGGGGGGCTGGGCCAGGAGGTCTGGGGCCAAGGGGAGTCTGGGTGTTCGGAGGGGGAAATGGGCCATGAGGCTGAGGTCTGACTGTCCGGATCGGAGGTGAAGGGAGAGGAGATGCTGGGTCCTCGATCCCTGTGCCTAGCCCTCAGGTTGCACCTGGAGTCACCCGGGAAAGGTGAGGTTGTTGGGAGCCTTTATGGAGGAAGGGGTGGGGGAGCAGGCTGTGGCCAGCTTTCCAGGGGCTGCTCTAGGTGAGGCCCGCCAGGGTGCAGGAGGAGAAGAGCTGTCCGGCTGCCTCTAGTTGAGGAAAATCCGGTCTGAAGAGCCAGCCTTATGTGTATATTTATTCTGGAGGAATGCCATTAGCAAAAGAAAATAGAGATTCTGTCTTCATGTCTTCCAGGGGCAGGGGAGGTAGTCTGTCTTTCAGGCTGCTCCGAGGGACTGAGACTTTGCCCGAGGGAAAAAATCCTGAGCCCAGATGCTGCCTTCAGTGGAATACTTTGCCATTCTCTTATGCAAGGAAAAGATTCTGAGGAGTGGTCACTAGTCCTGGTACTTAACTCAGAGCTCCTCGTTTGTGTCACTGCAATTTCACAGATGAATCTGCTCTCCTCTCTGCACCATCCCCTCCTTTCTGGCTTTGTTTGCTTCCCTGTCCCTCTCCCCTGCCAGTTCCAATCCAGACGTTCACACGGCTCATTGCGTGCCTCACAGTCTCTGCAGTGCCGGATGTAATCAAGTTCAAATCTTCCCTCCTTGCACCCCAAGGATGGGGGAGGGGGGTTCTTGCCCAGACCCCCAGCCACTGGCAGAATGGGCTGGCAAGTCTGAGAAAGTGAGCAGCTTCCTTGAGGGTCGGAGGTGTGCCCAGCACACCGAGCCTAGCTACCCCGGCTGCATGCGGTCCTGGCAAGGCTCTAGGCCTTTGGAGGCCTCATCACTCCAAGAAGCTTACAGATACTTCCAGCAAGTTGCTTCCAATAATCAGAACAGCTGCCACCATCCCCAAGGTTATGGACGTCAGGCTTTGGAGATCTGCTTTTGACCCTAGTTTCTTTTGTTTTTTTTTTTCGTTTGTTTGTTTTTGTTTTTTCAGAATAGAGACTTAGAAAGCAAGAAGGAAGCCTGGAGTGTGTTTTGTTCTGTTCTTACATTTCACAGGCAACCATGGAACAGAGGGCATCATGGTGTGTGCCAGGGTCAGGCCTGGTACCCAATTTCCCCATCCATCTCCGTGTTGGTCTGTTCTTTACTTTCTGCTGTCCTTCTAGTCTTGACAGTGGCCCTGGGGCTGAGCGGGGCCACTGTCCGCCTGAGTGGATGATCTCAAATGCTGCTCTGAGCTGGCATGCTGCTGGTGACCTGTCCTGTCTGTGTGGCTTCTGGAGAGGCAGGAACTGGTGTTGAGTGAGGAAGAAACATCCCACAGCAACACCAGCCACTGATTTATCTCTGAGCATCACCCGCCTACCTGACTTGTTGCTCCTTTTTCCTAAGCACTTCCTGTCTCAGCCCACTACCTCCATAGCCTATGTCTTCTGCCTTCATTTGAGATTGTTTTCATCTCGTTTTCCTGTGCTCTGTAAGTGTAGGCAGAAACTATATGAAAGATGTTTGTGTGAGAGGTTTGTTGTGAGTGTGTGCTGGGATGGATTCACACATCCCTTCAGGGCCCAAAGAATCCCCACAAACCCAGTTCACAGTCCTTGAGGGCAGACACCAATGCACGCCTGGGGATGCGGCGTGTCTGTGTGTGGGTTTGGAGGTGTGAGCAGATGGCGTGTAAATGCTCAAATGGTCCTTTAAAAGAATGTGTTCAGATTACATAGAAGATGGGAGATGGAAATGGAAAATTAGTTCAAACAGGCTAACTGCTAACCTGGGCTTCATGTGGCTGGCTGCCCTGGAGTATGAAGCCATGTCTTTCCCATGAGCTGAACTGTGTCCCCAAGCTCACATGTGGAGCCCTAACTCCTGATGTGTATTTGGAGACAGAGGCTTTAAGGAAGTGTTTAAGGTCAAGTGAGGTTATAATGGGCTTTCCAGGTGGTGCTTGTGGTAAAGAATCTGTCTGCCAGTGGAGGGGATGCAAGAAATATGAGTTCGACCCCTGGATTGGGAAGATCCCCTGAAGAAAGGCATGGCAACCCAGTCCTTGGTAAATCTCAAAGACGCAGGAGTCTGGCAGGCTGCAGTTCATGGGGTCGCAAAGAGTTGGACAGGACTGAAGTGACTTCACATGAAGTTACAATGGTAAGGCCCCATATCACAGGATTAGTGTTCAAATGATAAGAAGACACCCCAGGGAGCCCTCCCTCCCCATCTCTGGCCATCTCCATGCCCTGCCCCACCATGGTCAGAGGAAAGGACATATGAGAATTGAAGCTGGCATCTCCAGGAAAAGCACCCCCATCAGGTACAGCCAACACAGATCTTCCTGGCTAACCTTGGTCTTCTGGCCTCCAGAACTGTGAGAAAATCCATTTCTGCTGTCCCAGCCTACACTCTTTCATTATAGCAGCCCTGGTGGGTGAATATATCCTTCATCTGCTGTCCTCGGCTGGGACACACCTCCCTCCCGAGTTCACAGTACAGAGGGGCACAAACACCCGGACCTCTAGTGGTCAGTCCTGGGTGCTTCCTGTCGGCCACACCCCCACGGGCAATCCCACCAGCTCATGGGGTCATGGTAGGGTCAGTGCAGGGCAGCAGCCCAACCTCATGCTTTACCAACCTCATCAGGTTTATAAAGACCAAGGGATGGACATTCACAGACACCGAGGCAAAGCCACTGGCTGTGAAAGTGGCAGGCCCAGAGCAGGGAGAGGAGCAGGTCAGAGCTGACTCCTGGTCTGGATGATTCAAGTCACCATTTCCTCGGTGGCTGAGATTGGTCCTCTATAAGGAGGGCTGTGTGGATGCTTCCTCTCAGCCTGGGAGTGCGTGCGTGTGTGTGTGTGTGTGTGTGTGTGTGTGTGTGTGTGCCCTCATTTCACATCCTCTGGTAAACCTTCCAGCACTGAGGAGGAGTCTGGTCTGGGTCTCATCAATACCTCCTCACTAGCTACATATACCTCAGTGTCACTTAGCCCCTGGGATCCTCCTCTTACCCATCTTTAAAATGGGCTAATAACCTATCTTGCACAAAACTAGCATGATGAGTGGAAACCAACTGATATATTTGGTAAATGGTAGGTATTATGATTGCGATTCACGGGGTCGCAAAGAGTCAGACATGACTGAGCGACTGAACTGAACTGTTGATGATCATTATGAACATGACCCAAGTACTCATATCTTAAAGTGAAGTTTTCAGAATTAAGTCATTAGCCCTTTTTGCTTTGGGCTGAAGGAATTACCTTGGGGGACAGAGAGGCCTGGCCTGCTTTATTTGGTTCATGGGGCCACAGGGAGTCAGGCATGACCTAGTGACTAAACAACAGTAGGGTGACTTCCCCAGGAAGACAATCATCTGATAAACCATTTGGTGTCTGGGCTGGGTTCCCCTAGTGCCAGGCCCAAATAGAATACACATCCCTGTTAAAAGCCCGTGAGTAGAAGTTTATCATTTTGGAGAGAGCCCTTCTCCAGAAACGGATGATGATATTTCATATTTCATATGTATGGGCTTTCTGGTCAAGAATCCACCTGCAACCCAGGAGACACAGGTTCAGTCCCTGGGTTGGGAAGATCCCCTGGAGAAGGAAATGGCAACCCAGTCTAGTATTCTTGCCTGGGAAATCCCATGGACAGAGGAATCTGGAGAGCTAGAGTCCATGGGGTCACAAAAAGTCGGACACAACTTAGTGGCCAAACAAAAACACCCTTATTCTACACGTTTGTTACCTAAGCTGTGCAGACCAGCCCCCTGAAGTCTATCCAGGAAGGAGAAAAAGTCAAGGAGGAGGAGCAGGCAAGCCTATCTTGGAAGGAGGCTTAACATCAAAAGCATAGGCATTCAGGCAGGCAGAGGAGTGAAGGAACATGCAGTACCCACCTGCCACTGCTGATGAGGGGCTTATTTCTAAGACACACACAGCACAATGCACACACAATGCAGAGAGAAAACAAGAGACATAGATCACACATTTCAGATGGTTGGTGGACAAAGTTTAGTTCATGTCAACGCTGAGAGCTGTTCGGGGTCTGAGGTCCATATGAACAATGAACACCTTTCCTTCCTATTTACCAGACAGTTCCCTCTCGCCAAATCTCAGCAAATAAACACGCACATAAACACATGGACCATCACAACAAGCTGGGCCTGGCTGGTGGGGTGAAATGTCGCACAGTGAGATGGACACGGCAGTGTGAGAATGGAGGGAAGGCGGGATGAGGGCTCCTGAGGGGCCAGTCGGGGCTCTGGGGGCCCCTCACCCCGTATAGGAGGGGGAGACTCTCAGAGAAGGGATGGATGTCCCAGCTGATGTCTCGATGAGGACCAGCCTCTTTCTGCGTTCATTTCGATGAATGAGAACATGACATGCAGTCAATATGATGGTCAGGATGGCAGAGTTGCCCTGGTTTACAGCTGCAACTAGAACCCCTAGAATCATACACTCTTCCTGTATGGCGTCTTAACATTATATCTAATTTACTCCTCAGACCAACCGTGGTGCATCTGAACCCTTCCATGGTTCCATCTTGTTTAAGGCAACCACTGTGCAACGTGGTTCAGAATTCCGTTCACTCCTTTTGGAAGGTGCAAAGCTCGCCTCATGATAGACCAGGAGCTGTCGGTTGCCTTGTCAACACCACAGCATAATCTGGAGAGCTAGAGTCCATGGGGTCACAAAAAGTCGGACACAACTTAGTGGCCAAACAAAAACACCCTTATTCTACACGTTTGTTACCTAAGCTGTGCAGACCAGCCCCCTGAAGTCTATCCAGGAAGGAGAAAAAGTCAAGGAGGAGGAGCAGGCAAGCCTATCTTGGAAGGAGGCTTAACATCAAAAGCATAGGCATTCAGGCAGGCAGAGGAGTGAAGGAACATGCAGTACCCACCTGCCACTGCTGATGAGGGGCTTATTTCTAAGACACACACAGCACAATGCACACACAATGCAGAGAGAAAACAAGAGACATAGATCACACATTTCAGATGGTTGGTGGACAAAGTTTAGTTCATGTCAACGCTGAGAGCTGTTCGGGGTCTGAGGTCCATATGAACAATGAACACCTTTCCTTCCTATTTACCAGACAGTTCCCTCTCGCCAAATCTCAGCAAATAAACACGCACATAAACACATGGACCATCACAACAAGCTGGGCCTGGCTGGTGGGGTGAAATGTCGCACAGTGAGATGGACACGGCAGTGTGAGAATGGAGGGAAGGCGGGATGAGGGCTCCTGAGGGGCCAGTCGGGGCTCTGGGGGCCCCTCACCCCGTATAGGAGGGGGAGACTCTCAGAGAAGGGATGGATGTCCCAGCTGATGTCTCGATGAGGACCAGCCTCTTTCTGCGTTCATTTCGATGAATGAGAACATGACATGCAGTCAATATGATGGTCAGGATGGCAGAGTTGCCCTGGTTTACAGCTGCAACTAGAACCCCTAGAATCATACACTCTTCCTGTATGGCGTCTTAACATTATATCTAATTTACTCCTCAGACCAACCGTGGTGCATCTGAACCCTTCCATGGTTCCATCTTGTTTAAGGCAACCACTGTGCAACGTGGTTCAGAATTCCGTTCACTCCTTTTGGAAGGTGCAAAGCTCGCCTCATATAGACCAGGAGCTGTCGGTTGCCTTGTCAACACCACAGCATCACAGGCTAAGAGAATGACCAGGTGGGGTGGTGGGGTTATGTTACGTTCGCATCAAAGGTGGAGGGGGGAACGGTATGGATGGACACAGGCCAGCGGATCTCGCCTTCCTCCCCCGCCAATCCAAGCCCCGCGTCCAGGCTTCCTGCACTCACCATACAGTGTGATGCTGGCATTGGTGATCCCAAGCTTGTTCGTGGCCACACAAGTATAGTTCCCATAATCCTTCTCTGAGACGTTGAAGAAGGTCAGCGTGGATATGTGGCCTTTGTTCTCGATCCTCATGCCATCCAAGCCAGGGGCCAGCCTGCAAAAGAAGAGGAGGTACTGGGGGTCTGGTTCCACTCATGGAGTGAGGGGGCAGGCAAGAGAGGCTGGGGATTCACCCACACTGACACACAACTCTCCTCCACACGAAGCCCTTCCCTCCAACTAACCCAGCCCCTCTCTCTCCATCCATAAGCACCATAGTCTCCATCAGGGGTGGAAAGGGAAGATACCCATGTTCCCTGGCTGCATTCTGGGGCTCCTACTCCTTCAAATGGCCCCATCTACAGCTAATCTCAGATTCTGAAACAAAGTCGATCCACACTGCCCACTTTCCAACTTCCTCTGCTTTTCGTTGCTGGTTCTAAAAGGAGGCTCTGCTATAGTGGAGGCTGTCATTGGTTTGACTTTGCCGTACCTCCCCCTGGACTCCATCACCCTCCTTCCGTGTGGGGCACCGCCCATGAAGTCTGCTTCAGACACGCCCCATTTCCGCTTTCAAGGTACCTGGTATCTTCCTTGAACCACTGGAACTCAGCCATGGGCACTGCCGAGGCTTCACAGCTCAAGATCCCCTTCTGGCCAACGGAGACCCCTGTGTTCTTGGCTTTGGAGATATAGGGGGGGTCTGTGGGGGCATGCGGAGCAAGGCCATAAGACAGATGAGAGGCAGGACAGTTGACAGTCACCTGCTGTATACACCCCTTCCTCCAGCAAACAACTATCTATCTTAGGAAAAGGACTTCTTGCTTGAAGACACTGCATTTACCCTGGCGTCTTCTTCAAGCCTTCAAATGAACCCATAGTTAACAATCCTCCCCATTAACTAAAAGCTCTGGGAGTCACAGGAAGGCCCCGTGGCCCTGGAGATGGTGATGAGCACAGAGATCTGACACAGTGGTTTCCTGTTGGAAACAGCTTCGGTCTATTAAGAAAACGGCCTTGCCATTGCTTCTCCGTCCCCATGCCCTCCTGCTTCCTGGGACTCCCCGACAGTAGGTCCACTCACAGTTGACAGTGATCTTTACTTTCCGCACATCGGGGGCAGCAACATCATTCAAGGCGCTGCACTCATACTCCCCGGACTGGTCACGTTTGATGTCAGAGATTTCCAGGTATTCGTCCTCACTCACAAAGCCCTGGCCCTCTGGGAGGCAGGAAACAGACAGAGACAATCAAGAAGCTATGAAAGTGGGAACATAACTGCATTTCCATCTAGAATTTAGAGGAGAAGGAATGCAAAAATCCATAAAATAGGGTTTGAACCTCAACTTGAAGATTCTAGACATCTGTTGGCCCCAAAGTATTTGAAAAAATTCTCCGATTGAATCTTGGGTCAGTACATTTGGGTCCAAGTCACTTTAACTTTCAGATCATTTGTTAAGAAGGGCATATCATTCATTTTTTAATATGATTATTATGAGGATTAACTAACAGAGTACATGTGAAATACTGTAGCACTTTAATAAGCTTTGGTATTTTGAAAGAGAGTTGCCATGGTCAGCAACATAAATTTTTAAATGTGGGAATAACCTTAGGGTATGTGGATATGGACATCTTCCTTTTTCAGTACATTTTCACCGTATACTACATGCCTTTGTACACAGAATACAGACTACTAAGACTTGTGGAATAATAACATTTTGGTACAAACAGACGCAAAAGAGTTAGTTGGTTTCCAACATCCTGGGGAAGACACAATGGAGAATGAATGAATGAGGAAAACCTCCTTGATTGTATGTAGTAGGTGTTCAATAAACATTTGCCAACATAAAATAACTGAGAGCCCCAAATGATAGAGCTCTGCTTACTCGAACCTAGGGTGAGGGTATTTAATAATTTTAATACCGAGCTTTGTGGGACACTCTGGAGGCTTTGCTGGTATGTGTGCTGAGTCGCTTCACTTGTGTCCAGTTCTGTGCAACCCTATGAGCTGTAGCCCACCAGGCTCCTCTGTCCATGGGATTCTTCAGGCAAGAATATTGGAGTGGGTTGCCATGCCCTCCTCCAGAGGGTCTTCCCAGCCCAAGGAATGAACCTGCATCTCTTATTTCTAGACATTTGTGAAACTTGCAATTCATGATCCCAAATATTCTGGGGCCGAGAAACTGACATTGCTTGCAGCCACCAGGACACGTTCTTGCAATGACCCGCCTCTGCCTCATCCCTCATCCCACTTCCCGTGGCTCAGTGCAAAGAGGACAGACCTTCTGTTGTCCTGCATCTGCCAAAGCATCAGGCTCCTTTAAAAACCCAGCTCCACCAAGGGCCAAGGAGAAAGTACATCCATTTGCATTTCTTATAAGCCTGACACCGGATTCCTTCCTGTGCTCTAGGCATGAAAGCAGAATTCGTTTTCAGGATGATAAAAATGTGTTGTACATTTTCTCCAAACCTATAGAAGCATATCTAATCCAATGATCGCTCAATCAACCAAGTCTGGGCCCACAGTGGGTTTGGGACAGGAAGCGGATGTTGGGGTTTGGGGAGTTGAAGGGCAGACCCCGGGCAGGTGCTTTGGAATCCTGATTCTGCTGACACAGAAGCCTTGGGACATTCCTACCACCTACCTCTTTCCCAAGATACTGACTTTTGTCAGATCTTCTGGCCTTTCTTGCCACCATGCCCTCCTTAGTTCAGCATGCCCACTTGTCTTTAGTGTCTGGATCCTGGTTGCCAAGACCAAAGGCAGAAAGTGTGGCTTCAGGGAAACATACATAGTATGTTTGTAAAGAAACTGTGTTGTAAAGAAACTATGTTGTAAACAAACATAGTCTCTCCAAGTGAGCACCGCCTTGGGAGGCCAGTCTCACCTATTTTGTGAAGGAAATCCTGCATCATCAGCCAGCAGGAGCAATTACTAGCCAGGGCAGCCTCCTGGGATTTGGGCCTGTGGCTATGACCCCAGGACAAGCCCACAGGGAGAATTTCAGGATGTTGCGGAATCTGGTCGAACCCATGAGAGGAGTGACTGAAACGGAGGTTAAGGGGAAAGTGGGGTTCGGAGCAAGCCCACACTTCCCAGCCTGAGATCTGAGTGTCAGTTCAGAATGGTATTACCAGGCTAAGTCTAGTCCCAGGCACTGGACAAGAACTTTGAAAACTGTGAGGGAGATGTGCCAGGGCAGTTGCCTGTGGGCCCCGGGGTGGGGCCTTGTTTGCTGGGATCTCGGAGTGGCAAGGCTGGTCCTGGCCCTTAACCCCACAGACATGTAATCATCCAGGCTGGCACATACCTAACTCCTCAGGGTCATTAGAGGGATGACAACATTCTCTCATCCTTGTCTCCTTATTTCTCTTAGACTTAACAGCATCTCAGTGTCAAAGGGGATTCTGAAAACACTTATTTCAGGATGTGTAATGAAGATACTTCCCAGGTGATACAGTGGTAAAGAGCCCACCTGCCAATGCAGGAGACCCGCGTTTGCCACCCCTGTGTCGAGAAGATCCCCTGGAGAAGGAAATGGCAACCCACTCCAGTATTCTTGCCTGGAAATCCCATGGACAGAGGAGCCTGATGGGTTATAGTCCATGGGGTCTCAAAGAGTTGGACGTGACTAAACAACAACAAAGATAAAAATTGCCTCGCTCATTAAAATGATGCTGGTTGACCAACCTAAGTGTTTCTAAGGAAAAAAACAACAGTGAAATCATACAGACATAATGACTTTCCAGACTCAGTGTGCCATTTCTGCGGTGAATAGATATCACAGGATGGAGAGGATGGTTTTCTCCTATGAAGACTCCATCATTCTTTCAAACTGTACTGCAGTGTATTTGCCACGAGTAATTAACCCCCCTGTACTTAACCAAGGAGACAAGCTACCTGCAGTGGGCCCGGCAGGAACCTCTGGTGGGGTCATTGACCCACCCTTCTTGGAGAGAATGAGTTAGACCCACAGCAGGCTGCCCAGTTTACACCAGACAGATGGCTTAACGCCCCTGATGGGCAGATCTGTGATGTTAGTCAGCACAGAGGGGAGGGAGCCCTTTGGGGATGACAGGGGTCTTTGCACTGGGATCCCAAGTGAGTGTCTTCTACCAGAGCGAGGGGACAGACCGGGTCCTCCACGTGGGAGACTGCTGGGCAACAAGGCCACTCCCTGAAACAAGGGGATTTATCTCCACTCTCTGTTCTGTCTTCATGGACTGTTCTGTGACAGCAAATAAGGGAGATAGTAAGAATGTTTTGCACAAATTGAGGGTCATTACGATAATACTACCTCATTAAGTGAGAAAATGAATTTCGTCAAGTTTGTTCTGTAAAGTAAGTAGTTCTCGGGTTTTAATTGGCACATAAATTCTTCCGCGATTTTATGTATTACATATAGATTCTGATGCAGTAGGTGCAGGGTGGGGCTTGGTTTCCGCATTTCTACCTTAAAGCAAAACTGTGGGGGAGACGTGAAACTTGTTTTCATGCATTTTCTCAGAAAACAGTCTTGTCTTGCAGCCTGTCTTCTCTGTAAAGTCCTTTTTGACTGTGTCTCCAGAGTTTTCCCGTGGTACCCAAAGTATCCTGCCTGCACCCCGTCTGCCCCATTCCTAAGTGTTTCAGGATTCCCGTGCTGTTGGTCTCCTGTCTCCATTCTCCATGTGCTGTTCCCAGCCCTGGCTCTCTTGTGTACCTGGGCTTGTGAAGGGATTGGCTGGTCAGTGACATTTACTACCTGCCCCTTGAGTTGAGATCCCTGTGGAGCTTGCATCTCAAAAGGCATCTTTTCTTTGGAGTTGCAAGCTTTGCTGGCAGGTCAATACTGAGGATCTGGACCCTTGAAACTACCTTTCCCACTGTGTCCTTGTGATCTTACTGCAAAACACACACACCCTTGAACGCCACTCTTTGCTAAGAAAAAGGAAGAAAATGTTGACATTCGTCTCCACCTCAAGCCCAAGGGAGTGGGTGGAGATGCTGTTTCCTTAACTGCTTTGAATACTGGGTGAGATTTGCAAAGCAGAACAAATCTAGGTGCTAAATGCCTGGAGACCTGGCAAACTGCAGTGTGGAATGCTTTCCCTGCCCTCTGCAATTCTGGTTGTGACATAAAATCCTGATTCCACGCTGCAGAGAAAAGGGCAGGAGGCTACGAATGCTTGAATCCCCTTTGCTAGCTGCCAGTAAGGCAGATTACTGACTGGGGGACAGAAAGAGGGAGACAGGCAAGGGGAAATGCATGAGTGGGGACAGGAAATGAGGAAGGACGAGGAGGAAGGAGTCACTGATGTAAGGAAGGGAACAAAGGTAGACAGGGTCAGGCGAGAAGCCCAGGCTGCAGGCAGGATGCTCTGGGTACCATGGGAAAGGTTGTAAAGACACAGTCAGAGAGATTTAAATGAACAGATAGGCTACAGGACGACAGCATTTTTTTCTGACGATATGAAAATTGGAGTTCCACATCAGCCCCACAGTTTCGCTTTCTGGTAAGAGGTCCTGAAATGAGCCAGTAACCCAGAGGCATCTCATCCTGCCCTATGCATTGGGACAGCCAACTATAACATGATTGGAAGTCAAAGGAAGTGGGCTTCGCATCACTGGCAGAAATATATTAAAAATGTGGGTTATTTCTTTCCACAGAGGAGCACTTCGAAGCAGATAAGCCCAGCTCACTGTATTAGGAAGATTAAGATCTGCAAGGATACAAATGGGGCCATTTATCAGGGGATGGAGGGGGTTCTTGGACCCAGACCCTGCAGATGCAAGGCACATGCCTGGGGAGGGGCTGAGTTGGCCCCACGTTTCCATGGGCACAGGCAGCCTCTTGTGCAGGAGTATACACTCTGACATAATAGTCTTGGAGCACAAGGAACTTGTAACCCCCAGCAGCAGGGTCTGCACCATCTCAGAAATGGAGGCAGGGGGAGCAGACACACCCCAAGAAGAAAGGTCCCTGGTCTGGCCTTCTGTTCCTAATGTCACCTCCTGCAGCTATTTTACTCATCCTTATGATGAGCGAGGTGATAGGTAAGAAGCAAGAGGTGGAGAGGATATTGAGGCAAGGTCCTTGACCTTGGGGAGTCCACAGCTGATGAGCCGAGAACTGGAATACTTTATATATTTTCTTTTCAGTTTCAATTTTTCCATTCTTAATTGTTTTGGACTCTCAAGTCAGCGATGGTGGGTCAGGAAGACTTATTAGAGATGGAAGAAGAAAGCCGGGTGTTCAGGGATGAAAAGCTCAAAGAGAAAATTCAGTGTAAAATCTAGGAGCTTCCTGACCCACTTCTCCTTCTCCCTCCACATCCCATCCTTCCAAGCCTGCTGTTTTGCAGCCGTCGCTCTTGGCCCAATTTCCCCTTCTTCTTCCCCAGCCAAGTCCTTAGAATTATAGAGTTGGAAGTATTAGGAAGGGTCAGAGATTTCAGCCTTCCACTTTTTTGATGATGGTCCCTGACAGAATATCTTTCCCTCCACGTGAACGTCCCCCAGGGACGATTCCAGGGGGTGGCCTGTTCCTTTGCCAGACTATTCACTTCATTCAAGAAATCGTCCTCATTTGGAGGCAAAATGCTGCCCGGCTTCTCCCTTTGAAATGATGAAAAGCCACCAGCGAGGGGCCCCCAGCCCCTCCACCCCTCCTTGTCAGCCACAGGAAGCGGCTGTTCTATCTGGGGAAGATGTTTTGGGAGGTAAATGCCAGCACGTGTCACAGCTCTTGCCAGGAGACCTGTCAGGAGGTGACTCCTGTGGCACATGCCTGGGGGAGGGTCCCTATAGGAAGAGAGCAGGAGGGGGTGATAATGGAGGGGGAGGTCAGGAGGCGCTGGCCCAGGGAGGCGCGGGCTTCTGGAAGGAAAGGCCAAGAAAGGAGAACGCAGATGGGCAGGAAAGCGAGAGGAGGGGAGCTGCTGCTGGAAGCAAGGTGGTGGGAGGGGGCACCCCGAGGGCACTGGACTCATGAGGCAGGGCTTCCGGAGAAGCCGGTAGTTAGTTTCCTGGCTCCCCAGCAAGAGGGGCTATTACAGATGATTCCTAATGCCACCGACCTTGGAAACATGGAGTCAAATGCCCCGACGCCCTATGCGTGCTGCTTGTCAGCTAGGCTCCCACCAGGCTTTCTGATTGACCCTGGAGAATGAATAGTCCCTTGCCCACTCATCAAGGCTGAGTAGCCTTGCAAGTGATCAGAGAGCTAATCCTACTCCTGTGAGGAGTGCTCCATGCTTAGGAAAAAATGTGGGTTGATGGGCAGGCTGTATATTTGCTGGAAACCCTGCCCTCAGGGTCTGGAGCCAGGTCACCTCAATGAGGGTGGGGGAGCAGGGGGGCAGTGTCTGGAGCCCCATCCCTGCTTCAGTCCCTGGGAGTGCTCGGGACAAGGCAGATACTGTCAGGGGTGCACGTGGGGATGTGTGCCCAAAACACTCATCCTTCTGTCTCCAGGATTCTGGTTTATAGAACAGAATCACAGAAAATGAACCCTGAGCAGGTGAAAACACCAACTTTGTGGCTGTCAAGCTGGCCTACAATCTGGGCTGGGCATGCAAGACTAACGTGGGTCTTGTCTGTCTCCCTATGAACTCAAGACAACTGGACTTGTATGATGCAAGGACTCAAGTTGAGTAAGGGCTGACTGCGGGCCCCAAACTGGACCTGCGGGAAGGGTTGCCTTGAAATAAAGAGTCTGGGTTAGGAGGACTCCTTAGACCCAAGCAGAGTAGATCAGAAGGTGATGAAAACCAGGAGTGCAGCCCTCCTGGGAGGTGACGGTTTTATCCCTATTTAGCTGTTGGAGCAAATAACCTCACAGTTACCCCAGCCCCCCATCTTCCATGGGGGGAGAAAGAGTTATCCCATGGGAGAGGAGATGGAGGAGGCTCCTTCTGGAAATCCACAGACTGGGAAGAGAGTCTCTCCTTCCTTCCTAGGGATCTCCTGGTGTCCTTCTCCATCACACACCTCCTGACACAAAAGCCTCCTTCTTTTGAAGGATAGAAATCTTAGGACACACTTGAGTTGGGAACCAGGGTAAGTTCAGTAGTTGAGAACCTCAGCACTCACTCCCCACCTGGTGTCATCCACTCTCAGTTGCAGACACCAGAGAGGAAACAACAGCCCGACTTCTGTGACCTCCTTGTGTACTGGTCAGGCTGAACTCTGATCACTCTGCACATGATGACCAGGAGTTTGAACCCCTGAATTTGCCCTCCCCCAACTCTCTCCTCACTAGATCTGCTCTCTCTGCTCATCTCCTCTGCACACTTCCAGCCTTCCTCACCCCTGACATCTCCCTACGACACTGCAGGCACCCAGCAACACTGGGCTCCCCTCTGTCTTCCAACCAGGAAGTGTGGATGGAGGCCCCAGGCAGCCTTGACTCCCAACTTTCAGCTTCATCCCTTCCCCTCACTGGACTTAAACAAAAGTGTGATGAACCCACAGCCCAAGACGTGTGCTTGGCTTGGGTTCACTGATGCTGTCTTTCTGAGATGCGTTCACTAGCTGTAGGAAGAATCAAGAATCATCAGAGAGTTTTGGAAACTAGATGACACTGTTGACCCAGAGGGGAGACGCTGCAAAGAGTGATGCAGAAACAGCCAGGCTACCTTTGAGGATGTGACCCAGTCCCCTTAAAGGAGAGTTTGGATGGTGGGCCAGGGAGATAAGAAAGACAGACAGATAGACAGAGACCCAGAGAAGGTGGATGCAGAAGGCAGAAAGCTGAGACTTCACACACAGGCAGATAAACGGCTGAGGACAGAAGCTTGAATCCATTTCCAGAACAGGTTGCCTGATCTGGATTCAAACATAGCTAATATTTATATTTTAAAAAGTATCTAAATATAAATATACATAAATAGTTCAGACTGAAACATAGAGGTTGAAGGAAAAACAATCATTATCACACTTTCCAAAGCAGAGCTTAAACAGCTACATTACTGATAAAATGTTAAGGACACTTGGAAAGTTTTTATTTATTCCATGTTTTCCTCTTGTATTACTTTTATTTGCACTCTGAACCAAGAGGGTTATCTCAGTGTTAACAACTACCAAGTGAAATGAACAAATGAACTCTGTGCTTTAATCTAAATAAACTACTGCTTTAAAAAAAAAAAAAAAGGTGATGAAGGCACTGATGAACTATTGCTTCTTTCATTTATATATGCTTTCAGAAAGCTGAACCTGACCTTGCATTAGCCTAAGCAGGCACCTCCAGGAACCCAGACCCCGTCTCTCAAAGAATACCATATTTTGCAGGAAGGGAAAGGCGCTGGGCCAATACAACCAGTGAGGTTCCTGAGGGCACTTTGGCAAACTGACGTTTTGAGCTCAGAGCAGACCTCTAGGGTCGGAATCCGTGGGGGACAGGTAGCATCCAACATCTTCAAATGATTTCTTTTTTGCTTTTCCATCACGGTTTATGACAGGATATTGAATGCAGCTCCCGGTGCTGTAGACCTTGTTGATCATCCATCCTGTAGACGGTAGCTTGCATCTGCTGATCCTAAACTCCCTCTCTGTCCCTCCCCTGCCCCCCACTCCCTGGAAAGTCTTTCTTTTTTTTAATTTTTAATTTTATTGATTTATTTTTTAAATTTTGGCTGCACTGTGTCTTCATTGCTGTGCTTGGGCTCTCTCCAGTTGCCATGAGTGGGGGCTCCTCTCTGGTTGTGATTCCTGGCCTCTCATTACAGTGGCTTCTCTTGTGGTGGTGCCAGGCTCCAGGGTGCGTGGGCTCAGTAGTACTGGTCCACAGTCTCTTAGTTGCCCACCCCCTACTGGCACGTGGGATCTTCCCAGATCAGTGATCAAACCAGTATCCTATGCATTGCAAGGTGGATTCTTAACCACTGGACCGCCAAGGAAGCCAGAAATTGTTTCTGATAATAGAGCAACATCATAGCAAATGCTTTACCTCTCTCTTGTGTTGTGGCAGGACATAAAACTTTCCTTCAACCCCATCTGCCACGCTCAGTTCTCTGGGGACTGGTGTGTGTGTGTGTGTGTGTGTGTGTGTGTGTGTATAGTAACGCCATCAAGGTCTTTGTTATTTCTATAGGTGGGTAATCATACTGCTAGGCTTGCCTAGACAGTTAACACTGTTTTCCACTGTAATTACTGACTGCTGTCTTTGGCTTTCAACACCATGCTGGTCTGGATGATAACCCCCATGGCCCCTGCCCTCTGGCCCACAGACCAGCCTGCGTCTGGTCCCAGTACCAGGGCCTCTGCAAGTGCCCGACTCTGGCTGCTCTGACACTCAAAGACCCCGTTTCTCAAAGAATACCATATTTTGCAGGAAGGGAAAGGCGCTGGGCCAATACAACCAGTGAGGTTCCTGAGGGCACTTTGGCAAACTGACGTTTTGAGCTCAGAGCAGACCTCTAGGGTCGGAATCCGTGGGGGACAGGTAGCATCCAACATCTTCAAATGATTTCTTTTTTGCTTTTCCATCACGGTTTATGACAGGATATTGAATGCAGCCCCGGTGCTGTAGACCTTGTTGATCATCCATCCTGTAGACGGTAGCTTGCATCTGCTGATCCTAAACTCCCTCTCTGTCCCTCCCCTGCCCCCCACTCCCTGGAAAGTCTTTCTTTTTTTTAATTTTTAATTTTATTGATTTATTTTTTAAATTTTGGCTGCACTGTGTCTTCATTGCTGTGCTTGGGCTCTCTCCAGTTGCCATGAGTGGGGGCTCCTCTCTGGTTGTGATTCCTGGCCTCTCATTACAGTGGCTTCTCTTGTGGTGGTGCCAGGCTCCAGGGTGCGTGGGCTCAGTAGTACTGGTCCACAGTCTCTTAGTTGCCCACCCCCTACTGGCACGTGGGATCTTCCCAGATCAGTGATCAAACCAGTATCCTATGCATTGCAAGGTGGATTCTTAACCACTGGACCGCCAAGGAAGCCAGAAATTGTTTCTGATAATAGAGCAACATCATAGCAAATGCTTTACCTCTCTCTTGTGTTGTGGCAGGACATAAAACTTTCCTTCAACCCCATCTGCCACGCTCAGTTCTCTGGGGACTGGTGTGTGTGTGTGTGTGTGTGTGTGTGTGTGTGTATAGTAACGCCATCAAGGTCTTTGTTATTTCTATAGGTGGGTAATCATACTGCTAGGCTTGCCTAGACAGTTAACACTGTTTTCCACTGTAATTACTGACTGCTGTCTTTGGCTTTCAACACCATGCTGGTCTGGATGATAACCCCCATGGCCCCTGCCCTCTGGCCCACAGACCAGCCTGCGTCTGGTCCCAGTACCAGGGCCTCTGCAAGTGCCCGACTCTGGCTGCTCTGACACTCACACCTTTATACCCAGCGAGAGGCAGGGACCCCAGGGCTGTCAGACCCTGCAGAGTATTCCCCCGGACTCTACAATTCTGGAACTCCTGGCACACCAGCTCAGCCTCCAGCTGGAGAAGAGGGTGAGGGGCCAAGTGAGGGTCAGTCCTGCATACCCTGGGGAGAAGCCCAGCTGGCGCTCAGGGCCCGAAGACCTGGGCCTTTGATGTAGAAATGCCGTGGCTGCCCTTTCCCAGCTCCCTGGAGGAAGAGCACAGCCTGGTTTCTGCAGGTGAAGCTCCATTGCAGCCTAATTCCTCCTGCTTCCTCTCTTTCTTCTCTTCTCTTTGCTTCTCGCCTTTATTCTCTCTTCCTATGGTAGTTCCCCAGGGCACGGCTGCATGGCAGTGGTGTTAATTATCACCTTCATTAATATTTCTGAAATATTTCGATATGCTCCTGGGCAAAATACCCACGAAGCCAAGCAGCACTTGGCAGGCAGGTCACGCTGGAGCTGGAGGCCGCTTTGTGGAGCGTGGACCCAGCTCTGAAGCATCACAGGGAGATAGTGCGGCTCAGGTGCTCATCTGTGACCGGGCTGAGAGGGGAGGGAGAGAAGCTGGTGCTCAGCTGGCGAGTCCTCTGCTCAGGGTACGGGGGAGCTTCCTGCAGGGTGGGGGCCCTTGGAAACTTTTTGCCAAGGACTCTACGTACCCACACACTGGGAGCTATTTCTAGGCAAGTGGGTCTCCCGCCCGCCATCCGTGCTGGACTCTGATCAAGCTGACCCCTCATCAAAGGCATCTGTCTCCCTGGCTCCCCTTTTTAGCCTCATCACCGTAGAAGGAACATTCCATGGGACCTTCTGTGATTCTGGGGCAATCATAGGAATCAGGATATAAGACCACTGAATTGGACTTCAAAAGACCTGGGTCTACCATCAGGGTCGCCACTAACGTGCTATGATTTGAGCTAAGTGTTTTTACCATTCCAAGTCCCAAGATTGTTTTTTTCTATCAAATAAAAAATGCACCAGAGGACTTCTAAGGTCATTTGCAAGTTTCATAACTTAGCAATATGGTCGTCGTGGAACCCTAAATAATACTTTGAGTTCTGGAAACTGATGACCATGTGTCGATGGGCAGAGCTCCCACCCAGGAGCACAGGGCCACTGGCCTCTAAAGAAACATCAGAAAGCCTCTGCACCCCAGCCTGTGCACTGGGGAACTGGCCCACCCACCAGCACGGGCCTGGGGTCTCGATGACGCAGACCTCAGAACAGAGACACCCTGTGACTTTAAGGAGGCCTCATCTGTCACCATGCAGACATCTGTTCCCGGCTGCTCCGGGATGGGGGAGAGAGGAGCTGACAATTATGAAGGACTGTGTGTGTCCAGGGGTAATGTCTTGTATTAATGGAGGAAATTAATTATTTCTTTTCCCTTCCCAGTCTCCCATGCACGCCGATTTTGACAAGTAGCAGTTCTTTTCTCCCTCCCCTCGATGGGCAGATTGGAATAATGTCTTACAGATATAACTAATCATCCACTGAGATGACTCGGGGCCCATTTTCCCAGGTCTGAGGTTCACTTCAAATGCAGGACCACAGCGCTCTCTGCTTTCTGTCCTCCCGCCTTCTTGGCAAACACCCCTCCTTCGCTACGTGGCTCACCTCCTAATCTTTCCCGACCAGACAGCAGATGCTGGACAACAGGCAAGGGGCCAGCAGCAAGGAGGCCCCATACTCTTCGGGAGCATAGTCCACCCCTGCCCTGTGCCTACACAGTCAAGACCTGTGAGGGCTACGTGGGAGATAAAGGCAGGGAAGATGGTCAGGTTGACTGGGTTCCCTGGGCAGGCCTGGACCAAAGGATGTTGGACAGAAAGAGAGGTTGGGAGGGCATCTTGTGTGCCCCTCCACGAAAGACAGGGCCTGGAGCCTCAGGGGAAGAGGTAGCTGTACGCACGCTGCCTATAGTTTCCTAGGACCCTCCAAGACCACGCAGAGAGGGCGACTCTTAAGAATCGGTCAGGATGCAGTGCCCTGACTTACTCCCATGCAGCATTACAGGCTCTTTCAGTTATAAAATATTGTGCCCCGAGGTAAGTCCTGGAAGTGATGTAAGTAACAGAGTGCTATGGGCTTCCCCGATGTCTCAGCAGGTAAAGAATCTGCCTTCGATGCCAGAGACAAGGAGATCTGTGTTCCATCCCTGGGTTCGGAAGATCCTCTGGAGGAGGAAATGACAACTCATTCCAGCATTCTTGCTGGGAAATCCCATGGACGCAGGATTCTGGTGGGTGACAGTCCACAGCATTATACAGAGTCAGACATGACTGAGCATGCACAAGCACAGTGCATGCTATGTACCTGAGTCTGTGTATTCCACATACATGAACACACAGATGCGTGTATGATGTGTGTCCATAACAGCAGAGAAACATTCAATAGGGAAAATGAAACCTGGAGCTATTAGAATTCTGACCCCCATTCCCATGTGCGGGTTTCCCCCTACCTTGAGCAATTCAGTGCCAGCTCTGTGTCCTGCAGGTCAGCCTTATTCTGGTGCTCTCTGCCTGGAGTTCCTGAAAGTCTTCCTGTCACCCTCCCCCACCCCCCCCCTCACCAGCTTCAGATGCCAAATGCAGGTCCAGGTTGTCACCTGTGCTCCTGGCCCACTGGCTCCAGATCAGAGCACGCCACGTCCTTCTCCTTTCGTGTGTGTTAGTCGTTCAGTTCTGTCTGACTCTTTATGACCCCATGGACTGTAGCCAACCAGGCTCCTCTGTCCATGGGATTCTCCACGCGGGAATACTGAAGTGGGTTGCCATTGCTTTCTCCAGGGGATCTTCCAGACCCAGGGATTGGACCCAGGTCTCCTGCATTGCAACCAGATTCTTTCACTGTCTTGGGTTTGATTAATTTGCAGACCAGCTCACAGAACTCAAGGAAGCATTTTATTTACTAGATCAGGAGTTTACTATGAAAGGGTATAATTCAGAAGCAGCTAGTTGGGACCCACAGAGAGCAAGGTACAGAGGAAGTGGCCAGAGCCCAGTGTCCTCTGAGCTTCCACCCTCCCTGAATCATTGCCACTTGTTCAACAACCTGGAAACTCCTGAACCTCGTTTGGGGGGGAGGGGGCGGGGTTTATGGAGGTTATTATTACCAAATTCAGACTCAAATTGAATTGAAGAAAGTAGGGAAAACCTCTAGACCATTCAGGTATGAGGTAAATCAAATCCCTTATGATTATACAGTGGAAGTGAGAAATAGATTTAAGGGCCTAGATCTAATAGACAGAGTGCCTGTTGAACTATGGAATGAGGTTCATGACATTGTATAGGAGACAGTGATCAAGACCATCCCCATGGAAAAGAAATGCAAAAGAGCAAAATGGCTGTCTGGGGAGGCCTTACAAATAGCTGTGAAAAGAAGAGAGGCAAAAAGCAAAGGAGAAAAGGAAAAATATAAGCATCTGAATGCAAAATTCCAGAGAATAGCAAGAAGAGATAAGAAAGTCTTCTTCAGTGATCAGTGCAAAGAAATAGAAGAAAAGAACAGAAAGGGAAAGACTAGAGATCTTTTCAAGAAAACTAGAGATACCAAGGGAACATTTCATGCAAAGTTGGGCTCGATAAAGGACAGAAATGGTCTGGACCTAACAAAAGCAGAAGATATTAAGAAGAGGTGGCAAGAATACATAGAAGAACTGTACAAAAAAGATCTTCAGGACCCAGATAATCATGATGGTGTGATCACTCACCTAGAGCCAGACATCCTGGAATGTGAAGTCAAGTGGGCCTTGGAAAGCATCAGTATGAACAAAGCTAGTGGGGGTGATGGAATTCCAGTGGAGCTATTTCAGATCCTGAAAGATGATGCTGTGAAAGTGCTGCACTCAATATGCCAGCAAATTTGGAAAACTCAGCAGTGGCCACAGGACTGGAAAAGGTCAGTTTTCATTCCAATCCCAAAGAAAGGCAATGCCAAAGAATGCTCAAACTACCGCACAATTGCACTCATCTCACACGCTAGTAAAGTAATGCTCAAAATTCTCCAAGCCAGGCTTCAGCAATACGTGAACCGTGAACTCCCTGATGTTCAAGCTGGTTTTAGAAAAGGCAGAGGAACCAGAGATCAAATTGCCAACATCC
>SJYC01055479.1:0-56585 GCA_006408675.1 Madoqua kirkii | reverse complement strand
CTCAACACAGGATAAATGGTTCTACCCGGGATTCATGCAGAGATTGGTGAGCAGGGAGGCCAAAAGTACCCCACCAAGAAGCAACACCATGCAGCCGCGGCATCAGGTGTGGAGCAGAGAGCAACACTATCCACGCACAGTGCTTTGAGCTTGTCGGGGGTAAGTTATCAAGTAAACGTGTGCTATTATTGCTGTACTGCCCAACACACACCACTTAACACAACTCAGCCACTTAAACAATAACTTCTATAATGCTGCTTTTACAATTCTGTGGTTCTAGGAAAATGTATTATTCAAGACTGTTTGTCCGGCAGTAAAGGAATACAGACATAAAAGACAGTCTAAGTTGGAATCTTGCCGTCATAAAGACAATTACAATGAAGAGTAAAGTAGGTGACTTAAGGGGAGAAGCCAAGGGGTTGCCTGGAACCAGGAGGAGCTGAGGCTGAACGAGGAGGAATTAGCTCGGCCTGTGAGTTCGGGAAGGGCATCCTGGGCTTGTTTGGGGTGCAGAGACCAGATGGAGTCAGCGTGCTCCACAAAACACGGGAGCAGAGATGAAGCTGGGAATGGGTGGGTCAGATGGTAATAGCCCTGACACCTTCCAAATGAACGGTCACCTTCGAAAGGCAACAAGGACGATAACAAGAGATGTAAGACACATATCCTGACCTTAGGAAGCTTACACTAGACTTGTTGAGTAGGGCTGCGTTCACTCACACACCCTTCTTCAAAAGGAATTAAACATAAAAGGATGCATTCCTTCTGTGGATATTTACTGAAGGCCTGCTGTTTTTCAGGACTGATTAATGACTGATAACAATGCATTGAGTGATAGAAGTCCTGTCTTCTAGTGGAGGGACAGATCATAAACAGACAACCCATAAATAACGTATATAACATCAGAGAACAATAAGGGCTATAAAGAAATGTCAAAACAATAACAACAATGATGATGACGATAGCAACTAAAATGTATGATATAATTACAGGGTGGCATGCACTTGCCATGAATTTCCCTATTTCTTGTTCTGTGGTGAAGGCCATGCATGCTGGATCAGAGTCCCTCTTTGCGCTGAGACACTCATTCACTCAGATGTCTGGAGTGCTGTGTGCTGAGTCCCCCCAGGGAACTGAGTGATGGGCTGCCCCATGCGATGTTAGGTCACAACCCAGGGCAGCATGCTTTGATGCCACAGGGGCTGGGCCCTAGGCTCCACTCAGGACAGCTTCTTAGCAGCCAGAGCTCCCTGGAGGATGAGTCCAGGCATGTGTGACAGGAGCTGTTCAGCTCAAGGTCTCAGTCTCCGGACCCGTTCCTCACCTCCTTCCAGTGATGCTTCCAAGAAATCTCTATCCAAAGCTAAAACCTCCGTCCCAGAGATTGCTGACTAGAGGAGGCAACCTAAGATACTGCTGTGATAATTCAAGATACTGAGGCTCAGAATATTGTCTGACCAGGAAGAAATGAAGCTCTTACCCCACAGTTTATTCCTCCTAAGGAGGAAGGGAAATACGTCCTGCTGCTGCTCAGAGCATATGATGGTACCCAGGATGTGTCTGGGAGGGGACTTATCTGGCCAGACCAGGTAAGTTTCTTTGGTTCCCCAAGAAAC
This sequence comes from Madoqua kirkii, assembly GCA_006408675.1. Taxonomy (NCBI): domain Eukaryota; kingdom Metazoa; phylum Chordata; class Mammalia; order Artiodactyla; family Bovidae; genus Madoqua; species Madoqua kirkii. The sequence goes on along the minus strand of SJYC01055479.1, from coordinate 54,969 downwards.
ATCCCAAACATCTCAATACATGCATTCTTTTACTCAACAAATATGGACAGCATCCTTTTTTTTTTTTTTTTGAAGCAGAGCTGATTTATAGTGGTTTAATTATATGTATAGTTAATGGCTTTATTACATATATATTCTTTCTTGGATTCTTTTCCAGTATAGTTTATTGTAAATACTGGCTATAGTTCCCTGTGCTATTTACTGGGATCTTGCTGTTTATTTGACCACCTCCTCTGTGCCAGGCACAGTTCTATGTTTGGGACACCACAGAACAGACACGTAAGAGCTTGAGTTCCAGTGAGAAGGGCCAGTCAACACTCTGATGAGCCAGTCCTGCAGGGAAACCTAGCTAAGTAGGTGAGGAGGCTGGGGCTGTTCTGTCCTGGGTGGGCAGAGAAGCCTCTTTGATTCAGCAGTTATAAGCAGATCCTTGAAGGGAGTGAAGGAATGAGACAGGAAGATGTGAGGGTAGAGGAAAGAAAGGAAACTGAGCAGAAAAGAGATAGGTGACATACCGTCTTAGCATGCATGACCCAGGACCAGCTCAGGAACCCACTCAGACCTGACTTATGCTCATGTCAGACACAAATGGCATAAATCTGGTTATACTCTGATCTCCAGGCTAATTGTAGAATAACACACCCCAGCCAGACGGCTAGAAGATATGGATTGTAATCTAGACTTGCCGTAATTAATTATGCCTTAGTTTTCCCTGCAGCAAGATGGTGATGGCAATTCCTTATCAGCTTACCTTACGTGATTGTTGTGAGGCTCTGAGGAGTCAATGCTATATAAGAAGTAAGAGCTAATTCATCACCATAATACAAACGTCTTGGTCTTCGGTCTCATTGATACTTAAAGGATTACTGAGGACCACAAAGAACTTGCTTTACTGTATTATACCTATCAATATCAATATTTACCAGACTAGAAATTATTACAGCTGAAAAAATTAATTACTTCTTTAAAATAACAGTCATAAACTCCTTACACTTTAACATAGGCAACCTATTCCTATGAAAAATGGTTATCTTCTTAAATAAAAGTCAGTGAGAAGAGTTTTACATTTTGGCAAATAGTTTAATATTTCACTAAGCAGGCACAGTTAGATCCCCTCACATATCTGCTTCTGTTATAATAGGTTGTTGTGTTTGAAATGTGAGAAGAAAATGCCACACAGAGATACAGTCACAAAAGAAAGTATCTAGTAGCCTTTTCAGATAGCTGCAAGTATTTTTCCTTGGTACACACCAGCATTTAACAAGTGGTACTTTGTTAAAGCTTAATTTCACTGTGAAATCTGAAACCCCCTGGATCAAGGAACATTTTGTATTCTGTTACTCTAAAATCCTCTGTCCTGTCTTCCGCCTTTGACTGGCTCTTTTATCCACGCATCATTTGGGAACATTGTGTGTTGATTATTTAGAAAACTTTCATCCACTGATCTGTGTGGATCTTCCAAATTCTCACATACTTCATTATATAAGTTTCAAAGACACAGCGCTGTGACTATCACTGCCAATCTCATTAAGAAAACCTTGGGCATTGGGAACCCACTAAGGTCATTAAGTAAATACAAATTTCCCAAATTCGGGAAAACTCAAACTCCGTTTTGTTACAAGTGCTGTCAGCTGTTCCCCAAGTGCTGGGTTTGCATTATTCATTTTCAAGGAAATACCTGCTGAATAACAATATCTGGGTGACCGTGGGGCATCTGTCAATTGCTCTTTCCAGGAAGAATGCTGTTTTCCAGACAAAGAAGGGGCTACTTTAGCTTGTAACTCAGATTGTCTAACAAGTGATTTTTCCTTGAGAAAGAGCTGTGCTTTGAGCTTTAGGTGGACCTCTATTTCATTTCACAGAGTAGTGAAAAGGCAGGTATTCAGTGTTGAGATGTACTAAAATCAAATTTTGACACCTCCTTTCACTAAGCTGGCTTTTTATTCTTTTCTTTTTTTGACTGTGAGTGTGTAGTGATGAGGGGTACAGTGAAGATGAGCAGATGTCAGTGATGCCTAACTGATGAGTGGTAAGATTCAGCAGTACACCCACCATGACCTTGGTACTGTTAGGACAAATGCCAAAACTTGGAAAAAGCAAACATGTCTTAGTAACACTATGAGAACAGCTTTGTCTTCACAACCTCTCTGAAAGGGTCTTTGGGGAATCAATGGATCACATTTTGAGTGTGATTGTATAATAAACACTTAGATGTGATGAAGGGGTCAGGGCAGAGTCTGCAGGAGGAAGGCATATGGTGAGTAAAGATAAATGAATTCCAGCAGCAAAAAATTGATGACTGGTAACCTGACAGCAAGGAGGAATCAGGAAATACTATAAAAGGTAGACACAGGAACTCAAAAGCTTAGCGTCTGGGGGCTATTTTTCACAGGAGCAAATAGCCATGCACTTCAATAGCTCTGGAGGGTATCTCTGACACTCAGCCTTGCTCAATAAACACCATTCATAACGATGACCTTGAGTCATTAAAACAAGATTAAACAATATCAGCTCTACTACATTTAAGAAGCCAAGGAAAGGTTCCTCTTTAACAGAATCTCTTGGAAATATTTCCATAGCAGTGCTTGAAGTTTAAAAATTGCTTTGGGGCTTTATTTAGATGTCGACTTGTGAGGACCAGCTTATTTCCGATGATGGATAAACAAAGTGTCTCCGTAATTAAATAAAAGACCATGAAATTAGGTAGGATTACTTATCCCACTTTATAGATGGGCAGTAGGCCTGAGTGAGATTAATGAGGGATGTGAGGATGCTGAGTGAACTCAAGGAGAAGCAGAGCATGAGTCAGATCTCCAACCCCACGCATCTGCCATTTCACAGCCCCCTCTCCTGAGGCTGCCCAGAGGACTGTCCACTACCACCTGTGAAATTAAAAAACCCAGCATCTCTGAGAACTTTCAGCCCTGCCCAGGAGAGCCTGGGAAGCTGAGTGTTCGGGGACCTTGAGTATGATCTCTGCCCATCAGTCATGCTGAGCGGGGAGCTAGCGGCACTGAAGGAGAGACGGTGATTTATTACATCTAAATAATGCAGCTGGGTTTGCTTCCCGGCCAGAGCCTCCTTGTTAGATGCCCTGAGAGCAGATTCCTCTGCCATGAGAAACAGAAAAACACAGATTCAATTACACTGCCTCCTAAGCTCTCTGGAAGGGAAGAAGGAAAAAGCATTCAACAATCAAGACGAAATATCTTAATCCTCCTGGCCCATCTTTTAGGAAAACATGTAATTCATGGCATCAGAGTGCATTTCTATGGAGCGAGGGTAGCTGGTGACCAGGCCTGGATAATTAGACTTTGCTGGAAATCAGTGCTTGAGCTGGCAGCTGGAAATTACCTCTGAAGGTCAGTCACACAGCAGGAGAGACTGGGGTAGCAAAGACGGCAGAATTTCCAGATCTCTAGCAAAAGAGGGCGCATAGTCTCAGCAAGACCACGGACACTGTTCTTAGCACCTCTTGCAATGACTGTCCAGTTGGATGAGTGTAAGAAGTGATAAAAGAAATGCCCACATGGCTCAGGTGGTAAACAATCTGCCTGCAATGTAGGAGACCCAGGTTCAATCCCTGGGTTGGGAAGATCCCCTGGAGAACAAAATGACAACCCACTCCAGTATTCCTGCCTGGAGAATCCCATGGATAGAGGACCCTGGCGGGCTAGAGTCCATGGGTTGCAAAGAGTCGGACACGACTGAGCGACTAACACTTTCACTTTTCACTTATACCAATTATCTGGATTAATCAAGTTAAAAAAATATCCACTCATCCAGTACTTGGAGACATTTGACTTGAATTACATCTTCAACTTTCTTTGTAGCTTCCATGTAAATATCATCTGGGATTCATACTTTGAGGATCTCATTGCATCTTCGACTCACTTCAATTCACTCACTTTCCTTCCTGTTTCGTCCCCTCACTACCATCACTTTCCCCAACACTATCACTGGGCACAAAAAGGACATCTTATGGCCACTCTCCAGAGAAGGCGATGGCACCCCACTCCAGTGTTCTTGCCTGGAGAATCCCAGGAACAGGGGAGCCTGGTGGGCTCCGTCTATGGGGTCGCACAGAGTCGGATACGACTGACTTAGCAGCAACAGGAGCATGGTCACTCTTACACGAAAGCACTTACTTTTCTTATCTCTAAGGCTGCTGCTAGGACAGCAAACTCTCCAGGAAATTCTAAGTTCTTGCTCTGAAAGTGTTATCCTTGACCAGCGGCACTGGCATTACTGGGGAGCAGCTGACTTGGGAGGCCCCATCCAGCTGCACTGAACAGCATCTGAAGTTAAAACCCCAGCCGGCCCTCAGGCACCTTTGAGAAGCCCTGCTCTAGTGCATGTCAACGCTTGAGAAACGTTGAGGATCAGGGCATCTACACTCTTACACGAAAGCACTTACTTTTCTTATCTCTAAGGCTGCTCTAGGACAGCAAACTCTCCAGGAAATTCTAAGTTCTTGCTCTGAAAGTGTTATCCTTGACCAGCGGCACTGGCATTACTGGGGAGCAGCTGACTTGGGAGGCCCCATCCAGCTGCACTGAACAGCATCTGAAGTTAAAACCCCAGCCGGCCCTCAGGCACCTTTGAGAAGCCCTGCTCTAGTGCATGTCAACGCTTGAGAAACGTTGAGGATCAGGGCATCTGGCTTTAGGTCTGCTCTGCCACGTGGTGGAAAAACTCCTGGGCCATTCAACGACTGAGAACATCATCCATTTCCTCCTTTTGTGATTCAACCTAATAATGCATTTTTGGTGCAGTCACAAATATTCAAGTATGTGTCTATGCATTGATCTTTTTATGTAACTAGGATAATAATAGGCTTATGATTCTGCAACTTTTGCATGAGCTACTTTTCCATATCAGTATGCCCCTACTTTATTCTTTTTATTGGCTGCACAGAAAGATATACCAGAATTTCTTTACATGTTCCTCTCTTTTTTTGACATATAGGATCCTAGTTCCCCAACTAGGGATCAAACCTGTGCCCCTTGCATTGGAATCACAGAGTCTTAACTGCTGGACTGCTAGGGAACTCTTGTACATTCTCTCCTCTTAACGAGCATTTACGTTGTTTCTGCTTTTTCTCAATTAACAATGTTGCCTTGAAGATTCCTCTCCACCTCTGTAAGAATTTATTTAGAAAGGATTCTCAGAAATTCTCAATTAAAATTTGATCATGCTCCCACTCTTGTCCCTAGTGGCTTACCAGCTTTCAACCTCACCTTGGGTCATGAGGATGCCTACCTCTCTGGTTCTCACCAAAATGAAATTTATTTACCTCCATACATGTTGCCAATCCCATTGCTTTAAAATATCCCTTGCCATAATTTATAAAATTTGACTTCTACTGGAATTAATCATTATTATAATATTTATTATCTATTTATGTTGTTCAATACATTTTCTCTGTATTCATTTTTTTCTATTGGATTCTTTTTTTTTTCTTTTGTTTTGTCAGATTTATAAGAAATGTATGTATATTCTGTGTCTGGTTGACTTTTTCTTATAGACACTGAGGATATTTTATTCAAGATTGCCATTTATATTTTAATTTCATTTCACAGTCTGTCTTTCATTGTAATACTTTTTAAAATCACCAAATCTGTCAACCTTGTCCTTTATAACTTCTGTACTTGAGTCTTGCTTAGGAAGTTATTCCCATATTCAAGATCATAAAAATATCTTGTATATTGTTTAATTCTTTTTCATTTTCATGTTTAACTCCTTTTGGAAATCATTCTGAATTCTTCCAAACACTTTATTTAATAAGACAAAATTCTTCTTTTTTTTTTTTTGTTTTGTCACTAACCTATGCATGTCTTTAACAGTGAAAAACTAAGGTTGACTACAGACTAATTTTGAATATCAGGGTCACTGTTTCCTATTTTGGATATTTTTTTGTGAATTCAGAATAATTTTGTCTTGGCCTCTCCCAATACACACTCATCTAGAGAGAGAAACTCTGCTTATCTGAAGATGCCCCCTTCCTTCTCATCGAGGACTGCCTTCCCAGACTCAAGAGAAGATACTTCACAAACAGGTAACAGGAGCAGAGGGCAGTGTCACAGGGAAAGTCCCAGTGACTCGACAGGACAAAATAAAACCTTCATCCAGCCTGGTCAACTCCTGTTGGAATAACAGTTGAATTTTCATGGCAACAAATGGAAAAGACCAGTTGATTGTTTGAAATGAATCGGCAATGTGGAAACCATTGGCCTTGGCAGACGAGATCTTATTTGTTCTAGGTATCTCTGAGCTGGTGTTGGAAGTGGTTCCTACAGCAGAATCCATGGGGTTCACTGAGATGGAGATGAAGATGAATCCTTTCCCAGCTCAGAGAGCAAGACTCCAGTAAGCAGCAGGGCAGGCTCCTTGAGCCTGTACCATTAATATGCAGCAGATACCTATTTGGCTCTTCTGGATCCAGGACTGAACACAAGAAACTGAGGCAGGTCATTTTATTATGCAGGCACCTGTGTGTATTTGTATAGAGGCGTATTATAATGCTGTGGCTTCCAACTTGAAGAAAGGGAGGAAAGCAAAAAGGTCAACTAATATCTTCTCCTTTGTGGAGGGGGTGGGGGCCCCACCGAACAACAAAAAGGAGATAAGCCTGTTGTAGGCTGAGAGGTGTGAAACTAAAGGATAATAAAATCCAGCCAATGCAGTTTAAAGACTGCTCATTAACTGGTCTGAGATATGGCACCCACTGTCGCTAGTGGCTGGAGATTATTTCTCAGCCTGCCGCAGGCTGATAACAGACTCGTCCCAGGGCCTAAAAGCTCATTGTTCTGCAAGCAGAAATGGTGGCCCAGACTGAAGCCCAGTGGCTCCAGCCAGCCATGCCACGTGCTGGGGCCTTTCCTCTGCCTTCTCTGGGCTTAGGAAGAAAGTCAAGTCTGTATCACCTGCGAGCTGCTCTGGGACTTTTCCCAACCTCCCCTCTCACATGCCCATGACCTAATTTGGATCAGGGTAATTCTTGAAAATAAAATGCTGAAGTTTTCTTTTCCTTGAGAACAATGTCACATCTGTCAACTTAAAAAGACTTGCTCACAGCACAAATCGTCTATACGACTCATTGGGCCCCTTCATTATGTTCCACCTTGTTTTATTATTTAAAGGCTTGGTGGGAGCTGAATGTTTATAGATACATCACATGTTGGCACTGGAAGAGGATCTGGAGATGCATCTTTACATGTTCCTCTCTTTTTTTGACATATAGGATCCTAGTTCCCCAACTAGGGATCAAACCTGTGCCCCTTGCATTGGAATCACAGAGTCTTAACTGCTGGACTGCTAGGGAACTCTTGTACATTCTCTCCTCTTAACGAGCATTTACGTTGTTTCTGCTTTTTCTCAATTAACAATGTTGCCTTGAAGATTCCTCTCCACCTCTGTAAGAATTTATTTAGAAAGGATTCTCAGAAATTCTCAATTAAAATTTGATCATGCTCCCACTCTTGTCCCTAGTGGCTTACCAGCTTTCAACCTCACCTTGGGTCATGAGGATGCCTACCTCTCTGGTTCTCACCAAAATGAAATTTATTTACCTCCATACATGTTGCCAATCCCATTGCTTTAAAATATCCCTTGCCATAATTTATAAAATTTGACTTCTACTGGAATTAATCATTATTATAATATTTATTATCTATTTATGTTGTTCAATACATTTTCTCTGTATTCATTTTTTTCTATTGGATTCTTTTTTTTTTCTTTTGTCAGATTTATAAGAAATGTATGTATATTCTGTGTCTGGTTGACTTTTTCTTATAGACACTGAGGATATTTTATTCAAGATTGCCATTTATATTTTAATTTCATTTCACAGTCTGTCTTTCATTGTAATACTTTTTAAAATCACCAAATCTGTCAACCTTGTCCTTTATAACTTCTGTACTTGAGTCTTGCTTAGGAAGTTATTCCCATATTCAAGATCATAAAAATATCCTGTATATTGTTTAATTCTTTTTCATTTTCATGTTTAACTCCTTTTGGAAATCATTCTGAATTCTTCCAAACACTTTATTTAATAAGACAAAATTCTTTTTTTTTTTTTTTTGTTTTGTCACTAACCTATGCATGTCTTTAACAGTGAAAAACTAAGGTTGACTACAGACTAATTTTGAATATCAGGGTCACTGTTTCCTATTTTGGATATTTTTTTGTGAATTCAGAATAATTTTGTCTTGGCCTCTCCCAATACACACTCATCTAGAGAGAGAAACTCTCCTTATCTGAAGATGCCCCCTTCCTTCTCATCGAGGACTGCCTTCCCAGACTCAAGAGAAGATACTTCACAAACAGGTAACAGGAGCAGAGGGCAGTGTCACAGGGAAAGTCCCAGTGACTCGACAGGACAAAATAAAACCTTCATCCAGCCTGGTCAACTCCTGTTGGAATAACAGTTGAATTTTCATGGCAACAAATGGAAAAGACCAGTTGATTGTTTGAAATGAATCGGCAATGTGGAAACCATTGGCCTTGGCAGACGAGATCTTATTTGTTCTAGGTAGCTCTGAGCTGGTGTTGGAAGTGGTTCCTACAGCAGAATCCATGGGGTTCACTGAGATGGAGATGAAGATGAATCCTTTCCCAGCTCAGAGAGCAAGACTCCAGTAAGCAGCAGGGCAGGCTCCTTGAGCCTGTACCATTAATATGCAGCAGATACCTATTTGGCTCTTCTGGATCCAGGACTGAACACAAGAAACTGAGGCAGGTCATTTTAATTATGCAGGCACCTGTGTGTATTTGTATAGAGGCGTATTATAATGCTGTGGCTTCCAACTTGAAGAAAGGGAGGAAAGCAAAAAGGTCAACTAATATCTTCTCCTTTGTGGAGGGGGTGGGGGCCCCACCGAACAACAAAAAGGAGATAAGCCTGTTGTAGGCTGAGAGGTGTGAAACTAAAGGATAATAAAATCCAGCCAATGCAGTTTAAAGACTGCTCATTAACTGGTCTGAGATATGGCACCCACTGTCGCTAGTGGCTGGAGATTATTTCTCAGCCTGCCGCAGGCTGATAACAGACTCGTCCCAGGGCCTAAAAGCTCATTGTTCTGCAAGCAGAAATGGTGGCCCAGACTGAAGCCCAGTGGCTCCAGCCAGCCATGCCACGTGCTGGGGCCTTTCCTCTGCCTTCTCTGGGCTTAGGAAGAAAGTCAAGTCTGTATCACCTGCGAGCTGCTCTGGGACTTTTCCCAACCTCCCCTCTCACATGCCCATGACCTAATTTGGATCAGGGTAATTCTTGAAAATAAAATGCTGAAGTTTTCTTTTCCTTGAGAACAATGTCACATCTGTCAACTTAAAAAGACTTGCTCACAGCACAAATCGTCTATACGACTCATTGGGCCCCTTCATTATGTTCCACCTTGTTTTATTATTTAAAGGCTTGGTGGGAGCTGAATGTTTATAGATACATCACATGTTGGCACTGGAAGAGGATCTGGAGATGCGGTTTAATGCTCTTATTCAATAGGCTGGTGTTCTGCAGCCCAGAAAGAGAAGAGCGTGCTCATCTGAGAAGACTGTGGGGGCAATGAAGCTCCTCCCCCTGTTCCCAGGGCAACACTGTGAGAAAGGGGTTTCTAGGTCAGATGGAAAGAGAGGCAAGTACCACAAAAATCACGGCGATCAGGGACTCTCCTAAGTCTTACTTTTCTTTTTTTTAAAACGTGTGATCTTTACTTTCAGCCTGCAAACTCCTAGTTGCAGCATATAGGATCTAGTTTGCTGACCAGAGATTGAACCTGGTTCCCCTGCACTGGGGTCTTAGCCACTTGGACCACCAGGGAAGTCCCTCTCAAATCTTACTACTAATGTTCTATGGAACAAAATGAAAGTCAAGGATTCTAAACTCAGAGCTCAGATCCTACCAGTGCTGCTCAACCTGCTTCTAAAGGCAGGTGTGCTGATGATTTCAGAACGAGGTACCTGGCCTCAAGGTGTTCGCCAAGGTTAAGGCAGTGCTCTGCTGTGTGACCTCCATGCTTGCAGACTTCTATCGTCCCTCATCTCATTACCTCTTGGTCCAAGAGAAGAAGCACTCCATCATCTGGGCAAAACTCATCTCCATCTGACCTGGTCTCCTCACACCGTCGTTGCTGGGACCCTGTTTATGCCATCAGCCCCCTTTACTCTCTGGATTGTTCTGGCTTTTGTTCTTCAACCTACAATGATGCCCAACGCTTTCCTCTCATTAGAAACAACTCCTGAAACTGTAAACCCCCCTTGAGCCAAAGTACACACCTCTCCGTCCCCTGCATTCAACCTAATGGTAAAAGATGTACATTTCTGCCTGTGCTTCCCTTGCTTCTGTTCACACTTTTGCAGCAGACATCTGACCTGCTCACCCCACTTAAACTGCCTGGGCCAAGGTGACCAGCAGACACCATACGAATGCAATGGATTCTTTTCAGTATTGCTTCACTTGGCCGTTCCATGAAAAGGTCCAGGACATACAGACCAATCCATTATATTGAAATCACTACTACCAGTAGTAGTAGTATTAAAATCCCCTATTTTTGACACGGTCTTTTCTCTCTTGGGATCAACCTCATTACTCTCTCCTGACTCTTCCACTTCCTAAATTCTCACTTCTCTTAGTCTTCTAAACAGACTCCTTTCCTCAGGGTGGGTACTGACTCTGTCCTCAACCCTGTCTCCTGCCCCATGAAATCCTCTTGTTTCAACTACCACCTACTATACATGTACATATACATATAGATAAGAATAAGGCAGACCTGACTGCGAGATAGCCCTACATTTCTCAAATGAGGAGAATCAAAACAGAAACTAGAAAAATTTTAGGGATGAAGATAAAATAATAACCAATGCTTGCATATCATATTAAATTATTTAACGTAAGTGAATACATGCATTTAAAATAACACTATACAAAAGCCTTGGGCTTCCCTGATAGCTCTGCTGGTAAAGAAACCACCTGCAATGCAGGAGACCCTGGTTTGATTCCCAAGTCGGGAAGATCCACTGGAAAAGGGATAAGCTATCCACTCCAGTATTCTTGGGCTTCTCTGTGGCTCAGCTGGTAAAAAATCCACCTGCAATGCGGGAGACCAGGGTTTGATCCCTGGGTTGGGAAGATCCCCTGGAGAGGGGAAAAGCTACCTGCTCCAGTATTCTGGCCTGACAAATTCCATGGACTGTATAGTCTATGGGGTCACAAAGAGTTGGACATGACTGAGTGACTTTCACTTTCATACATAAACCAGTATATTAATTTAGAAAAGTTGTTTTTCCCCCACTGGGGGTCAGTTAAACTCTTCCTATGGATCATGAGATCAGGCTCTTAGATTTCCCTGGAGGAATTCACGTGTCATCCAACACAGCTTTCAAAGCCCAGTATCTTCATACCAGTGTTTGTACCAGCACACATTCTGCTTTTCTGAATCACCTTATGAGCCCATCCGTGGAAATTAAGCTCTGAATCACCAGTATCTCTTTGTGCAGAATTTGGCTGTTTAGTTTTCCATAGAGTTGCATATATGTCTGATTTCCACTTATTATGTTGCTTTTTAAAATTATTTCTAATAATCTGTCTATATCAGGTCATAGCCATAAAAATTATTTAAATCAGTGTTAAAAATCTTTAACCATGCTTTAATTGATTCTTTTTGATCATCTCCTAATTATTCCAAAATATCAGTGACGGAGGTAGTTTCAGTTAATGTGTCCGCCCAAACATGACTTCATTATTCTAAATAAATAAGTAATAGAGAGATGCTTTGGATTGTGGAAGACTCTATAAGTATTGTAAGGTAAAATTGCTCTACCTTTGCCTGGGGACTAATTTTAAGGGACGTCTCACACTGAATTAGATCATTTATGGTACATGCAAATGGCTCTCAAAACTATATATACCTTCAAGAACTCTCCGACCCTCCAGAGTCATGAGTCTAATTGCACACAGAGCCAGTCACATCCAGATATCACCAACACCCCAAACTGGAGATATCTGGAATTACACTCATTACTTCACCTTCACTTAACGTGTCCTCTATATCTTATTGAAAGCAACCGCTATCAATCTCAGTTAGACAGTCAGAGCTCTGCAGATATTCTGAAGCTACTGCACTTGTCTCACTGGCATTTATTCTTAAATTTTATTTATTTGTTTTTATTTGGCTGTGCCGGGTCTCACTTGCAGCATGTGAGATCTTTAGCTGTGGCATCTTTAGTTGAACTCTTAGCTGCAGAATGTGGGATCTAGTTCCCCGAACAGGGATCGAACCTGGACTCCCTGCACTGGGAGTAGGGAGTCTCAGCCACTGGCTGGATCATCAGGGAGGTCCCTGGCATCCTTCTTTGAACAGACCTCTAGGGTGTACCTACCCTGTTCTGAATGTAAGTGCTAGGGAGGCATCAATCAAGCAGAGACGTGTATTATTATGGGGTGGATAGTCTAGCAGGGGAAGTGAGAAACAAAGAGAATATGCCAAGGAAAAATGTGGAAAAATGAGAAGAAAATATATGATGATGAAAATGAAGCAAGGTGATATATTAGAGAATGAGTAGGTTCTGCTCTAGATCAGAAGGCCAGAGATGTGGACCCTTAACACCAAGGATGGGGGGTAAGCATGTTCAGATGTGGAGGAAGGACACTGCAGGCAGAAGCAGCCCATGTTCAGAGGCCCTGGTATCAGATGAGCAAGACAAAGACTAGGAAGGAGGCTTCAAAACTGGAGCAGAGTCAGTGAAGGCCAGAGAGTGTGAGTGTGTGCGTGTGTGTGTGTGTGTGTGTGCGTGTGTGTGTGTATGTGTGTGTGGTGGGGCAGTGGCTATGAGGTGAGGGTAGATAAGTAGTTAAGGATGCAATTAGAGAGGAGAAGCTTGGATTTTATGCTAAGTGCTAAATCACGTGACATTTCAGGATTCTGAACATTTGGCCTCTTTACACTTGGTAAAGAAGTCTATTGCGGCCTGTGGTTTTGTGTGACTCTTTGTTTACATTCTGTTTGCTGTTCTTTTTTCCTTTACTAGAATATTCCTCCGTGGCTTAGCTGTTAAAGAATCTGCCTGAAATGCAGGAGATGTGGGTTCCATCCCTGGGTCAGGAAGATTCCCCAGAGGAAGAAATGGCAACCCTCTCTAGTATTCTTAAATGGCAACCCTCTCTAGTATTCTTGCCTGAAGAATCACATGGACAGAGGAGCCTGGCAGGCTACAGTCAGTCCATGGGGGTCATAAAGAGTCAGACACGACTGAACACATCAAGCCTTTTTACATTCAGTTTGCAGTTCTTTTTTCCTTTACTAGAATATAAGTTCTCTGAAGGCAGAAGAGTATATTATTTGTCTCTGTATCCCCAGGGCCTCATATGTAGTAGGTACTCCACAAAAAAATCTGTTAAATGTATAAATAGTTCTACTTCATATCTGTCTATCTAGTAGATATCTATCTCGTAGTTAGTTGAGGGTTAACACGATTCATTCCTGGCAGCCTGATCCATCCTCGGAACAGCTACAGCGGGCTCATTACCAAGGACAATGCTCTGTAATGAAGTCTTCTTGCATATCTCTGGTAATAATCATCATAGAGGGAGAAAATGAGCATCTCTGGGTAATATTTATATTTCCTAGCAGCAAAGACATTCTCCTCTGTAATATTGCCTGTAAAAGCAGCAAGGAAGCCAAGAGGATACAAGTTCTCCATGGCAACTCGGTCACAGCAGCATGCAGCCTGTGCTAGGGCTTCAGGTAAATGGAGTAAGTGGAGGTGAGCTTCCAGCTGCAGAATGAGCCTTGAAGTGGCGCTTGCAGTGAAGCCTTCTCCCCACTGGGACCGAGAAGCCGCAGCGGCAGGGCCCCGTGCATCATCGCTGCAGGGGTTCGTGGTGGCCTGGCCCCACAGCATCCCTCTCGCTACCTTCAAGGGCTGCCCTGAGAGCTCAGTCTCAGCAAACCAACAGGCCACCAGTCTATCAGCTGCTCCAACACCCATTAAAATAGACCTCTTACGTTCAGAACATTAACCCAATAAGACTTTACCCAAGACCACCAGGGAGTTCTCTCCAAGTTCCCTTAGGCTCTCAGGTCATTTATCTCACTGTGATTCAGAGCCCACTGTCTTCCCTTGGCCTGCAAGGGGAACCCAACATGGCACCATGTTAGAAGGAACAGCTGCCGAATGCAAGGCGATGAGAACCTCCCATTGCACCATCAATTTACCGCAAGAACAAGAGGTGCCAAGCAGCAGACCACCAGGGAAGAGCCTTTGGCAAAGCCATCCTCAGGGCTCTCAGCTGATACAAAAGTGAAAAGTCCAAGTGTTTAGTCATGCAGTTGAGCCCGACTCTTTGCAACCCATGGACTGTAGCTCACCAGGTTCCTCTGCTCATGGGGTTCTCCTGGCAAATATACTGGAGTGGGTTGCCATTTCCTTCTCCAGGGGATCTCCCTGATCTAGGGATTAAACTAGGGTCTCCTGCACTGTAGGCATATTCTTTACCACCCGAGCCTTCAGGGAAACTCCAAGCGAACACAGCTACTATGAGGCATTTGTAAAAATTCACACAAAGGAGGAAATCAATGGAAGGTCAGGAAGGAGCCCTGGGGAAACTTCGGATGTAGAGCCCTCTTCTCAGGGCCCTCTTTTGGGAGACCCCCACCCTGTGAGGGAGACATCCTCATGGACCCACACAGACTAAAGAGTCATCACTAAAGGGACCTCAGCTAGGCCAATGGCCCCAGGCCCTCCCTATCAGGGCTGCTGAAGAAGACTTGATAGTGCTCAGTACTAAATTAAGACACTGACAAGGAGACTGCATATTGAGAGGGAGGCGCTTCCTCCTCTAGGAGCACTAGAATGTGTTCTGAATTATGCAGTCAAGGAGAGAGTAAACTAAGAGGAAGTGGATTTATTCATGAAGGAGAGGACAATCCAAAGGAGAGACAAGACCAAACAACAATTGGGTTTCAGTGTCCCCATGGCCCGGGTGCTTCAGCCCCAGCTGCACTCGGTAGTGAGATCCGTACCCTCTGACTCTGTCCAGCCCGGCCCCATCCTGTCCTGTACATGCAGGACCTCAGCCCCCACGGGTGGGCAGAAATAGGAAGTCCTCTGCAGTGACCACAAACTGGCTGGAACCTCTGGCCTCCTTTCCAAGCTTGCTGTTGGTGTCCTCTGTTCTGATGATGCTCTTCTGTCTCAAACTTCATGTTCTCACCAAGGTGGAGCTCTACTCTGAACCTCAGCAGGTTTTACTAGGACCAGGACACCTTACTGGATCCTGTGGCTCTCCTCCAAAGCCCTCAGTTGTGGTCCCTGCAGGTGAAGGGAATAGCTGCTCCCAGAACCTCCACTCTGGCCAACCTGGTCAAAGAACGTGTGCCACCTGAGTGGCATTTCTTCTGAGTCCCAGCATCAGTCTGTCGTGGCACATGGTCATCTGTTGAGGCCCCTCCCTCACTGTGGCTGGAGGCACTGCCCCGCTCTCCATGCTGCTGGGTTATTTTATGATTACTGGACCACCGGGGTGCTTATTCCCTTCTGCTCGCCTATCCCCAGGGCCCCTTCCTGAGGCCCAGCAGAGCCCATGGGATAAGAATACAGGGTGGGTTTTGGTGGAGTCTGTGAGAAAGTTCAGGAGGTCTTTGTCATTGCTCAGTCACTCGGTCGTGTCCTACTCTCTGTGACCCCGTGGACTGCAGCATGCCAGGGTTCCCTGTCCTTCAGGAGGTCTTAAGGCTGCCTTAAATTCCAGAGATGTAATATATGTGTTTCTCCTGTTTCCTATTGTATTTTATCAATTCTATGTTGGAGAAGACTCCTGAGAGTCCCTTGGACTGCAAGGAGATCCAACCAGTCCATTTTGAAGGAGATCAGCCCTGGGATTTCTTTGGAAGGAATGATGCTGAAGCTGAAACTCCAGTACTTTGACCACCTCATGAGAAGAGTTGACTCATTGGAAAAGACTTTGATGCTGGGAGGGATTGGGGGCAGGAGGAGAAGGGGATGACTGAGGATGAGATGGCTGGATGGCATTACTGACTCGATGGACGTGAGTCTGAGTGAACTTCGGGAGTTGGTAATGGACAGGGAGGCCTGTTGTGCTGCAACTCATGGGGTCACAAAGAGTCGGACACCACTGAGTGACTGAACTGAACTGAACTGAACTGAAGTGGGTCATTGACTTTATAGACACAAAGTTACTGTAAGACTTCATTTTTTAGACATGAAGCTCTAAAGAGCAAATTAGAGAAATGTATTAACTTCCTATGATGGACTAAATTGTGTTCCTTTCCCAAATTTATATGTTACCCCAGAATGTGACTGCATTTAGAGATGGGGCCCTTAACAAGGTGATTACAGTAACAGGAGTCCTCTAGCGGGGCTCTAACCCAGTCTGAACCGTGCCCTTATAAGAGGGATCAGGACACACAAAGAGACACCAGGAATCCAGGTGAACAAAGAAAAGACCAAGTGAAGAAGCAGCAAGAGGGTGGCCATCTGCAAGTCAAGGAGAGAGACCTTGAAGGAAACCAGCCCTGCATGCACCTTCATCTTGGACTTCCACCCTTCAGAACTGTGAGAAAATAGATGTCTGCGGTGGAAGCCCCATGCCTGTAGAACATTGTCAGGGCAGCCTCAGCACCTCCCTTCCAGAACAGGAAAGAGTACCCTGCAGTGCCGTCCCTGTTACACGGATGCTGAACTCATGTGATGTCTTTCTATCTCACGCACAGATACCAACACTCATTCCAACATGCATTGCAAGTATCCAGATGGATACACAGATCTCCGGTGACCTTCAACACAGGAAACGGGCTCAAGTCTGGAAAAAGCCCATCAGAATGAGGAGCACACTTGTTTCTGGAGTGTGTTCCTGTTTTTATTCATAGGGGCCGGGTGTGGTGGGTGGAATGCAAAAAGACAGGAAGCATGGGCTGGTGAATTCAAGCAATCACTGGCTTTAGGAAAGAGGATTCTATTTTTTTTTTCTTTTAATTGTGAATTCTCTTCAGATGCATAGAGTAATTAACTTGAAAAAGTTTTGATTTACAAATGAGGACTCCCTAAAAACATTTCTAAAATGCAAATACTGTAGCAAATGAAGTATACATTTATATTTGAGGTGACACAAAATGATTTGCTGAGACGTCATTTTGTTCATTTTTAAATGTATGGAGGGCTTTTAAGTAGAAAAAAATAATAATGGCAGATATTTAAAAGTTTCACTTCAGTCACTCAGTCGTGTCCGACTCTGCGACCCCATGGATCTCAGCACGCCAGCCCTCCCTGTCCGTCATCATCTCTCAGAGTTCACTGAGACTCGCATCCATCGAGTCCTTGATGCCATCTAGTCATCTCATCCTCTGTTGTTCCCTTCTGCTCCTGCCCCCAATCCCTCCCAGAATCAGAGTCTTTTCCAGTGAGTCAACTCTTCGCATGACGTAGCCAAAGTACTGGAGTTTCAGTTTTAGCATCATTCCTTCCAAACAAATCCCAGGGTTGATCTCCTTCAGAATGGTAGGCAGCTCAAAATCCAGCAGGTAGAGAGAGAACACTAACATACACTAGAACACTGCCCCAGCAACAGCATTACTGGCCATATATCCTGTTGCAAAGTATAATCCAAAAAGACACATGCAGCCCCGTGTTCAGTGCAGCTCTATCCACAATAGCCAGGACAGGGAAGCAACCTAGATGTCTATCAGCAGAAGAATGGGTAAAGAAGATGTGGTCCATATATACAGCCGAACATTACTCGGCCATAAAAAGCAAGGAAATTGGGTCACTTGGAGAGATGTGGATGGACTTAGAGATTGTTATAGAGTGAAGTAAGGCAGAAAGAGAAAAACAAACATCATACATTAAAGCTTATATGTGGAATCCAGAAAAATGGTATAGATGATCTCATTTGCAAAGTAGAAATAGAGACACAGATGTAGAGAACAAACATATGGACACCAAGTGGTGAAAGGGCACGTGAGATGAATGGAGTGATGGGGTTGACATGTATACGCTACTATGTATAAATTAGATAACTAATGAGAATCTACTGTAGAGCGCAGGAAACTCTACTCAAGGTTCTGTGGTGACCGAAATGGAAAGGAAATCCCAAAGAGGGAGGTGTATGTACTGCATATGGCTGACTCACTTTGCTGTACAGCAGAAAGTGCCACAACCTGGTGAAGCAACTATATCCCAATTTTTTAAAAAAGCAATGTTGCCTACACAAAAGTGAAAGTCAAGGCACGAGCAGTGACACACTCGGGTGCAAGAACTTTAGCTGGAGTCACACAGATCGCAGCAAACACCATCTTCTGAGTCTAAACTGTGTTCTTCCATAAGTTACTTGAATTTCGAATTCTCAACTTTCAACCTGTGAAATGGGTTCATCATACCATTTCTAACTGTATGTTAAAGAATGGTTAAATGAGATAATACAAATGAGAGTACACAGCTCTGAGTAACAGGGACCTAGTAAGTGTCTGTCCTTGTGGATCGAGGTGATGGTGGAAAGAAGAGAAAGATGAGGAGGGGAAGAGGCACAGCGGAAGCTGCACAAATTCTGCCTGGACGCTTGTTCCCCAAAGAGGCATTTGGGTCAAAGACTTTGTTGGTCCCAGTTGAGAATCTAACAGCAACACGGAGGGAATAAAGTGCTTAAGAAACCCAGTGGATAATTATTCATCAGCTGTAAACTGATGAGTGGACTCTGGTTATGCTGATCCTTCTCTTCTCAGTTTAATGACTTGTTAAATAATATAATTGATGACTGTTGCCTTTCTCATCAAAATGATACTGGCAGAGCCCAGGAAAGCTATTAATTTTACTTGTGTTTAGTCCTTGATTTCTGTGATGAATTGGTGTTGCTCCTGATGCTGAGGGGACCCTTTAAGAGGGAAGTAAGTCAGAAAGAGAGAGACAAATATCGTATGTTAACACATATATGTGGAACCTAGATAGATTGTACTGATGAATCTACATGCAGGGCAGCAAAGGAGATGCAGACATAGGAAGCAGACTTGTGGACACAGGAGGGGAAGGAGAAGGGGGAATGAATTGAGACAGTACCATGGAAACATATACACTACCATGTTTAAAATTCGACAGTGGGAAATTGTCATATGACTCAGAGAGCTCAAATCGAGTGCTCTGTGACAACCTAGAGGGCTGGGATGGGGTGGGAGGTGGGGCGGGAGGTTCAAGAAGGAGGGAACATACATATACGTAAGGCCAATTCATGTTGATGTTATGGCAGAAACCAACACAATATTGTAAAGCAATTATCCTCCAATTGAAAAAATTATTTAAAAAAATGACATTAAAAAAACCATCTACGGCCAGTATCTACCAACGAATAAGCAAAATGCCATGCTGAAATAGAGAAAGTAGAATTGGGGCTAAATAATAAAGTAAGGCTTCCCTCATGGCTCAGCTGTTAAAGAATCCATCTGCACTGCAGGACACCTAGGTTTGATCCCTGAGTTGGGAAGACCCCCTGGAGAAGGGAAAGGCTACCCACTCTAGTATTCTAGCCTGGAGAATTCCATGCACCGTATAGTCCATGGGGTCACAAAGTGTCAGACATGGCTGAGCAACTTTCACTTTCACTTTCAACAAGAGTCAGTGTTCCTGAGTCTGGAACATCCCCAGGAGAGGTAAGTGTATGGCAGCCCGCTCCAGTATTCTTGCCTGGAGAATTCCATGGACAGAGGGGCCTGGTGGGCTACAGTCCATAGGGTTGCAAAGAGCTGGACATGACTGAAGTGACTGACCACACGCACGTGCACAAGAGTCAGTGATAAACTTAATTTAAAAAACAAAAGGGCAACTCATCAGTTACCCAGGTATCAGAAACATGTTCTTTCATATGGAGATATGTAGAAGCACATGGAAAACACATACATGGAACTGACTTCCAGTGCTGACGAATTGATGCTTTTGAACTGCAGTATTGGAGAAGACTCTTAAGAGTCCTTTGGACTGCAAGGAGATCAAACCAGTCAATCCTAAAGGAAATCAGTCCTGAATATTCATTGGAAGGTGAAACTCCACCTCTAAAGCTGAAACTCCAATTCTTTGGCCACCTGATGCGAAGAACTGACTCATTGGAAACGACTCTGATGCTGGGAAAGACTGAGGGCAGGAGGAGAAGGGGATGACAGAGGATGAGATGGTTGGATGGCATCACCAACTCGGACATGAGTTTGAATAAGTTCTGGGAGTTAGTGATGGACAGGGAAGCCTGGTGTGCTGCAGTTCATGGGGACACAAAGAACTGGACACAACTGAGCAACTGAACTTAACTCATGGCCTTTCACAAGAGTTCTCCAAGTTGATCCACCTCTAAGCATCTGGAGATTGACCACTTTCATTCTAAAAGATTGGAATGAACACTGCCCCCGGCGAACATGAGTTTGAATAAGTTCTGGGAGTTAGTGATGGACAGGGAAGCCTGGTGTGCTGCAGTTCATGGGGACACAAAGAACTGGACACAACTGAGCAACTGAACTTAACTCATGGCCTTTCACAAGAGTTCTCCAAGTTGATCCACCTCTAAGCATCTGGAGATTGACCACTTTCATTCTAAAAGATTGGAATGAACACTGCCCCCGGCGACAGGACAGATGGGCCCCTTGCATCTTCCATCCTTTCCATGGGCAAGTGCTCATGAGACTTCATGCCTGGGATGTGTTGACAGAGCTAACAAAGCTTCCCTGTGAGGAAAGGGTGCCAATTACTTTGTTTCCATGTTTGTACTGAGGTTTAATTTACATACAATCAAATGCACAGATTTTAAGTATTTTGTTTGATGAGTTTTGACAACTGTAAGCAGTCATGTAACTACCACTCCAATTAAGAAACAGCCTGTTCCCTTCACCCCAAATATTCCTCCAGGGCCCCCCTAGTCAATTTCTCCCACTGCTTTTAGACCCACCCCTTAACCCAAGGTGAATACTGACTTGATTTCTGTCACTATGAATTTGTTTAGGCTTCCTGGTG
Source organism: Madoqua kirkii (assembly GCA_006408675.1). Lineage (NCBI taxonomy): Eukaryota > Metazoa > Chordata > Mammalia > Artiodactyla > Bovidae > Madoqua > Madoqua kirkii. Next base: position 33,975 of record SJYC01055479.1, on the reverse strand, counting down.
ACTCAGGCAGTAAAGAATCTGACTGCAATGCAGGAGACTTGGATTTGATTTCTGGGTTAGAAAGATCTCCTGGAGAAGGGGATGGCTACCTGCTCCAGTATTTTTGCCTGGAGAATTCCACAGAGGGAAGAACCTGGCAGGCTACAGCCCATGGGATCACAAAGACTCAGACACGACTGAGCGACTAACTCCAACTATGACTTTGTGTAGACTGAAAACTTTAAAATTAACGGGATCAGACGGTATCCAATCTTTCTCATGCAGCTTCATTTGCGTTGTTCAGTCACTCAGTCATGTCAGATTCTGTGTGACCCCATGGATTGCAGCACGCCAGGCTTCCCTGTCCTCCACCATCTCTCAGAGCTTGCTCAAGCTCATGTCCATTGAGTTGGTGATGCCATCCAACCATCTCATCTTCTGCCACCCATTCTCCTCTTGCCCTCAATCTTTCCCAGCATCACAGTCTTTTCCAATGAGTTGGCTTCTCCCATCAGGTGGCCAAGGTATTGGAGCTTCAGCATCAGTCCTTCCAGTGAATATTCAGGACTGATTTTCCTTTAGGATGGACTGGTCTGATCTCCTTGCAGTCCAAGGGACTCTCAAGAGTCTTCTCCAACACCACAGTTCAAAAGAATCAATTCTTCAGTGCTCAGCCTTCTTTACGGTTCACCTCTCACATCCATGCTGCTGCTGCTGTTGCTAAGTCACTTCAGTCGTGTCCGACTCTGTGCGACCCGATAGACGGCAGCCCACCAGGCTCCCCCATCCGTACGATTTTCCAGGCAAGAACACTGGTTTGGGTCTCACATCCATACATGACTACTTTTGCTAGCCTAATTCTTTTCTTGATGAATATTTACTCTCCTTTGACTTATGGATATAATAAATAAAATATTCCTGTTTAAGTCTTTTTGGGGACATTTTTACCCAGCCCTCTTGAATGAATGGAGAAGGTAATGGCAACCCACTCCAGTACTCTTGCCTGGACAATCCCATGGATGGAGGAGCCTGGTAGGCTGCAGTCCATGGGGTCGCGAAGAATCGGACACAACTGAGCGACTTCACTTTCACTTTTCACTTTCCTGCATTGGAGAAGGAAATGGCAACCCACTCCAGTGTTCTTGCCTGGAGAATCCCAGGGATGGGGGAGCCTCATGGGCTGCCGTCTATGGGGTCGCACAGAGTCAAACATGACTGAAGTGACTTAGCAGCAGCTTGAATGAATACCTAGGAGTGAAACTGCTCTGTCATACAAAATCCCCAGTTATTTGAAGCATTTTCTCTATTTGATACTCCCAGCAATGACTCAGCACACAAGGTTCCAGTTGCTCTGCATTCTCATCAACACTTGGTATTGTCATCTTATTTATTTTAGCTACTGCAGTGTGTGTCAAGGATACCTACTGTTTTTTATTTTTGATGTGGACCATTTTTAAAGTCTTTATTGAATTTGTTATAATATTACTTCTGTTTTAGGTTTGTTTTCTTTCTTTCTTTCTTTTTTTACTGCAAGGCATGGGGGTTCTAGCTCCTTAACCAGGGATTGAACCCTACACCCTACCTTGGAAGATGAAATCTTACTGGATGGCCAAGGAAGTCCCTCCAATTCTTTTAATACTAGTAAAACCATGGTCCTCAAATCCTTATCAGGCAGTGGAAGAGACTGTCCTCTAGTATTAATATTATATCCTTGCCTGGGTAACCCCCAAGCTGTAATATTCTAGGAAGGGCTTCCTGAATCATCTGCTAATCCATAGTCCTTCCTCAACAGTAATACAGATGTGTTACTAAGGTTTTGGTGAATTAAGGGAAGAGCAAAGAGGCCTTAGACATAAAATTCACTGGTCAAAAAAAAAATCATTCTGAATTTTAGAACAGATTTTCAAAACTGCATTTTTATAGTCTATTAGAGAATGATTCCATGCCAAAATAAGTTTGAAAAATTCTGTGTATTATTTCTCTTCCTTGGTGCTTACAAGGCACATTAGCCTATTAAAAATCTCAGCAAATCCTGCAGTAGTGAACATATTTACTTCTGTTCAAACCATTGCTTACAAATTTGTCAGGGTATCATTTTTTAAATATATATATATATATATACACGTGTGTGTGTGTGTGTATATATATATATATATAAATATAAAATCTATCAATATTCTTCCTACAAAACATATTTTGGTATAAACAGTAATGGCAAGCTTGAAGTCAGATTTCTTGGTTTTAGTTTACTGAAGTTTAACCAAGGGGAGCCTGTGGAAAAAAAAAATCATAGCTTGCAATTCGGGCGACAACTTGTTTGTATTTCTCTTATTTACCACAAGCCCACTGGCCAGAGGCCAAGTCTAATTCAATGCTTATTGAATCCCACTGCACACGATGGGTACTCCGTAAACATTAATTATTAGTGGGAGTTGAATAAGTGAAAACGGCAATAACGATCATGATAATGCTGTATTTTCAACTTTGCCATAAACCAGAACATCTGAGAGGAATCTTGAGACAGCCTGTGAAACCCAAACACAGCTGGGCTCTCTTGTCTCCACTGGGGATGTTTCACCATGAAATGAGTCACAGTTGCTACACAGAGAAAAGCAGGTTGTCTTGGGTCACCGAGAGATGGCTGCTGAGTCTTAGAGATGCGTCCCACTGCGGGGATCTCCTGCAGCCTGGCTGTGATGGCCAACTTCGCGGCTGCTCAAAGGAGGCCCCACGGCACAATCGCCCGTGACCCGCAGGTCCTCCGTGATGAGGTGCTGCTGGGCCTGAGGTCCTGACCTGCTGCCGCCTCGCACACACCGCAGGGCACCCCCTTCCCTTCATCCCCTTGTTCCTGTAGCCACTGAACAAGGCTTCCTCCAGAACCAATAGGCCATCAGGCCCTGGATCACAAAGAACTAGGCAGCTGAGATAACAGACGTGGCTCCAGTCTCCAAAGGGCTTTCCCGCACCCACCCACTCCATCTTCCTTTTCTCATAATGCCTCCCCATACAGACTCCCTTCCCCTCTCCTTGGCTTCCTCTCCTTTTCCCTTAGGACCCAGTTTTGTGCTGATTCCTTCCAGGAGATATCCCCTGATCCCATGAGCTCACCGATAGAGACATGGAAAAGTTTCTGAGTTGGAAGAGATCTCAGAAATCTCCTAGTTCAGTGTGGCGCTAGTGGTAAAGATCCTGCCTGCCAATGCAGGAGACGTAACAGATGTGGGTTTGATCCCTGGGTCAGGAAGATCTCCTGCAGAAGAAAATGGCAACCCACTCCAGTATTCCTGCCTAGAGAGTCCCATGGACAGAGGAACCTGGAGGGCTACAGCCTATGGGGTCACACAGATTTGGACATGACTCAAGCGACTTAGTGCAGCAAGGCCTTATACCCAAGACACTCAGGATCAGAGACATTAAGGGGTGGCCTGGGCTTGTCACCAGGAATGGCTGCACTTCTTATCTAAATAGATAGTAACGTGCATTCCCATTTTCTAATCTGCACTTTAGCTCTGCCTTCTCACTGAGATGACTGCTATGCTTGAACAGTCCTATCCATGTTGGTATGTTTATTTACCTCTGTTGTCTCTTCAGTGCTTCCGGGATAAAATTGAGGGTAGGGACTTTTTTTGTGTTGATCTATCTCTAGTGCCCAGAACAGTCCCTGACACACAGTTGTTGCTCAGTTGTGGTACTGAATGAAGGGATGAAGGATGCTCTCTGGTACTGGCATTGTACTTGGCAGACAAGAACAGGCATTCCGTGTTCCTAGCTGCTCAAGAAATAGTGGCTGGATGATGGACAGATTAAATGTAACCCAGGAAAGAATGGGACATCCTGTTCTGAGGACCTTATTTGAGAACAAACACTAAGCTGTCATGTTTAGATGACCATCTTTCCTTCTGAGGTTATCATGAGTCTGGTTGTAGGGTCTTGTATGAAACTGGGCAGATAAGATGCCCATGCTGGGAGTGACATTTTCTGGGGAACCATGGGGGTGATGGCAGGACCTGCTCTCTGGTAGGATGGGCACAAGACAGAACTGGGACAAAGGAGCCAATCTCTCTCCCCACCAAGACTGCCACGGAGATGAGGCTTTTCCCTATGGTCAGACATGAGGAAATGTTCACGTCTCCTCGAAGGTGATGTAAAGTCTATACTGACTGTCCAGGGTGCGAGGTCAGTATCCTAGAAGCATTCCAATGCCTCCTCCTGTTACTTCCCCCTCTCTCTAATTTTTAAAGCCAAATGCCTTCCCCTTTCACTTTCTACTCCCCTGTCCATGTCCCTCTGTAGCTTCCATGTTTTCCTTTCCCTTCTCCTGTCTGCCTTGCTGCTATCTTTCCCTCTCCTTCCTGATTTCCCATTTCTTTGTTCAAAAAAACCCCTAAAAAAGTAAAAGGGGAGAAAAGATATACACAGTATCCCACTGAGAGAGAACCGAAGAAAAAGAATTGCCGGTGTAGAAGAGGCTTTCCCTTTCTGGTGCAATGCCGGCCGGTAGCAAATCTCTAAAAGAAACACTAACATTAATAATACATCGTTTGCTTTGTTGGAATCAATTTTATCCTGATCCAAAGGGCTTGGAATGCAAGGCACAGGCACTTGTTTATCTCGTGCTTCACAAATAGCGGGATGATGTTCCCGCCTGGCTCCTGTGAGCCTCTTTTCTCATCTGTTTTGTTTTTCCGGGTGCAAAACATTTTCAGCTGGTTGTGGAAGCGCTGGCAACCTCAGCTTCAGCCTCCTGCTAGCGGGTCCCAGCTGCGACCAGCTGTGCTCCCTGTAGGAGCCCTTCTAGCCTGGTGAGGCTTTGGGATGCTGCCCAGGCAGCCTGTCCTGACTCGCCATCCGCTTCACCTCCATTCCTCCCTATGGCCACCTCGGACCTTAGAAGTGCTGGTACCTGTTGCCAGCTGTCTTTAAGATCCAAGAAGATGCTCTCATTCAGAGCTCTGTAAACTGAGTTGATGCGTGCTGGGTCTGTCTTTCCATCCAGGCACAAATTCTGCACACGCCCATGAGCTGCTACTTACATAAAACTGCAACAATTATGTCTTTAAAATAGATATTTTTTCTCCTGTTTTCAGTAGCGTTCACATCGCAAAAGTATAAAATAAACTTTGTTTCTTTACACAGAGTGACGTCCAGTTAAAACCGATTTTAGCGTATTTCTTTTTCTCATTTTGACAGCAGAAGAAAAACAGATTTTTTTCCCCCCTCACTCCCCATGTTCTTTCCCTTCCTGTCTCCTTCTGGATCGATGTCAGTGAAACCCTAATAATTCTCAAAGAAGCTGGTTCCTCATGAAGAGGAGAAAAAAGCTCAACATCTCTAGTCTTCAGCCAGCAGAGGGGAAGACAAACACTAGCATTTCCATTTTAGAAGAGATTTATGCCTTTTCTGGTAAGGAATTTAAATCCATTGTCCTCGATGTGGCCATTCTACGCAAGGGTCCCAGCCAAAGATCAAACCATCTCCTTTTTTACGAAAACATTTGTTGCGGAAAAAAGTCTTCCTCTTTTGCTAGACAAGCACAAGACCCTGAGGTGACCGGTGGGGACAGAACTCGACACCCTAAGCTTTCTAAGGCCCTTGGGTATTTCCCTTTAGGAGAAACAAGAGGAAGCTCTTAATTGGCTTAGACTCAATGTCAGATAATCCATGCTGTGAGGATGGAACTCAGACTCTCCAGGGAACACATTTCTACTGAAAAGAACTTTCTCTCTCAAGCTCAGTGATTGTGGGCACCGTTTTTTGGTTTGTTTTCTCATAGAAAGGGCTTCTCTGCTGTTCTACACCCCTGCCACCTCCCTGGAGTCGCCTTTGTAGCTTATCCGGATAAGCAATTTGCATTTAGTTGACTCCAATCCACTCAGCTTCTTCCATATTTTCCATTCTGTTTCACTTTTCTCAGCAAACCTGAGCTGAGCATACATCCACCAGGACAAGCCTCTGACTTTTAGGGGCTCTCAATGTGGCAGAGTGATGGGGCAATAACATTGATGTGGATGACAGTCACAGGTGATGACAACATCAAATAGAATATGAATGTTTTAAAGAAATGTGCAAAACATACTCCAGGGATTGAGAGGAAGAAGCTGAAACAGCTGTGGGTAGGCTGTGCGAGGAACCAGAATACAGATATTTGCTCAGCAATCAAACCTATAAACATGAAGCCTTAATCCAAGAGTGCATCTAACTAGCTTATGTTTATCAACCCCCTTCTGGATGGCTCAGGGGAGTTGTGCCTCACACACTCACACTTAGCAAGGATATACTCACAGTCAGTTCAGTTCAGTTCAGTTTAGTTGCTCAGTCATGTCCAACTCTTTGCAACACCATGATTCACAGCACACCAGGCTTCCCTGTCCATCACCAACTCCTGGAGTTCACCCAGACTCACGTCCATCGAGTCAGTGATGCCATCTAGCCATCTCATCCTCAGTCGTCCCCTTCTCCTCCTGCCCCCAATCCCTCCCAGCATCAGAGTCTTTTCCAATGAGTCAACTCTTCGCATGAGGTGGCCAAAATACTGGAGTTTCAGCTTCAGCATCATTCCCTCCAAAGAAATCCAGGCATGATCTCCTTCAGAATGGACTGGTTGGATCTCCTTGCAGTCCAAGGGACTCTCAAGAGTCTTCTCTAACACCACAGTTCAAAAGCATCAAATCTTCGGCGCTCAGCCTTCTTCACAGTCCAACTCTCACATCCATACATGACCACTGGAAAAACCATAGCCTTGACTAGATGGATCTTTGTTGGCAAAGTAATGCCTCTGCTTTTCAATGTGCTATCTAGGTTGGTCATAACTTTTCTTCCAAGGAGTAAGCGTCTTTTAATTTCATGGCTGCAGTCACCATCTGCAGTGATTTTGGAGCCTCAGAAAATAAAGTCTGACACTGTTTCCCCATCTATTTCCCATGAAGTGATGGGACCAGATGCCATAATCTTTGTTTCACAAGGCATTATGATATCTGCAGTGGCGTATATGGGATGATTATTAGATACACTGGTTGGAAGTAAGTGTTATAAGAAGTCATTTAAGCTGAGTGACACTAATTGTATATATCTCCTTTTGTTGAGTCTCAGTTTTGTACTGGGTGGGCTTCCCAGATGGCTTAGTGGTAAAGAATCCATCGGCCAGTGCAGTAGACACAGGAAATATGGGTTCTATCCTTGCGTTGGGAAGATCCCCTGGAGAAAAAATGGCAACCTGCTCCTCTGTTCTTGCCTGGGAAATACCATGGACAGGAGCCTGCTGGGCTATAGTCCATGGAGTCAAAAAGACTCGGACACGACTGAGTGGCTGAGCATGCAAACGGTGACAGTTATAGGAGGTAGAGCCAGGAAGACTTGAAGACAGGCCAGTTTCTGAGGAAGAATGTCTTTTTAATGGAGATGTGCCTGAGTGCCCTCCCTGCCCGAGCCGTGAGGCAGTGCTTTGCAGGGCTTCTGTGTGGATGAAGAGGAGGCCAGCCTCCTCTCCCCTCTGGGCTGTGCGAGGGCAAGTGAATCAAGAGATGTGGAAGGGCTTCAGGGGAAGGTTTAGTATAATCAGTTCTGGCAGCATTTCAGAACACCATAGGCAGGGCACGTCATCTCTAAATGAGTTTTTATTTACAGCAATACTTCTGAGAAGTATCCAAATGGCCAAGTAGAGTAAATATTTTTACCTTTTGAAAATTCTTTCTGATTCTTCTTATTGGGAAATAATTTGGCTTCTCCTGAGACCCCCATTTTCTTCTCGAGATAGGCAGAAAGTCAGTGGAGACACAGAAGTTTGGCTGGGAAATGGAATCTGGCCAGTTGGAGATTGTCTCTTGTCCATGTGGGCCAAGTAGTCCTCAAATCAGATTCTAACAGAGTCTTACATCACTTAATTATGAGTTCAGAATCATGAAGATAACATCAGGAAAAGAACTGCGGGCTTTGCTACCTTCAAGATCGGTTCCTTTAGGAAACCAAGTAAAACAAGAGTGTAGTTTAAAGCTCTACATTTCTAAGACCAAGAAAGTCTCAGTATAAAGTCATACAATGTTACCATGATGTCTCAGATGAGGATAGCAAATTAAACTATTTGCTACAGGGAAAAGCAAAGAGACGACTCCAGCTAGATTAGACATTACCTCACAGAGGCTTCCTGAATGATAACAAGTTATCTGCCATTCCCTCAGTGGTTACTGTCTGCTGATATCATGGATACCTTTGTTCACAGAGGCTTAGCAATGAGCCTGTGTGTGGGCTTCCTCACCCTGTAATCAAACCCCGTCTTACAAACCTTGCACCAGGAAAGCAATCACTGGCCAGTGGGCCAGGGAGGCGCTTTCCCCTTGAACAAAATGACAAGATTCCCAGGGGAAAATATCCTTCCCTTTGTGCCCCCTTTCTCTTTTTCTTATCTTGAATGCTGGCACGGTGGCTGGAAGGGTAGGGGCCCTCCTCCAGCACTAAGGTAAGAAGCCACTAGAAGGGTGTGCAGTTGCCTACCTCAGGAATAGAAAAAGTATTTTTATTTCAATAGTTCCATTTCAATTCAAAAGAAAAAATTTGACAGCATTACTTCAACGTCTTAAATTGACTTTACATTACATAGAGGTTCAAGGAGAAATAAACTAGCAGATTCTGTACACGGAGTAAACAATATAACTGCAATCCTAGACATCAAGAACAACCCCCATCAGTTAGATTCCTTCTCTTGAATGTCACAGCCCTGGTTACATCCATAGGTGTCTGTATTTTTCCATCTCATCATAAATGGACTCTCACCGTGCATTCATTGTGTTCAAAGAACCACCAATCAGCACATGGATTTTTGCCACACAGCTTTAGGTTCACAATTTGTCTATTCAATTTAAGACAGAAGAATTAGATGATTTTTACCCAATAGAGAGTCTGTCAACAAGGTCTGAGGATGCTGCACTTGTCCAGATAACTTGACTGTATTCATGCTCCAAATAGGAGGCTTGAATTTTCATTTTCAGTACTTTGGGAGGGAATCTGAAGAGGGTCCTGATGGTTTAAAATGATGTGTACCAAGACGCAGGGCATTATTTTATTGGTAACGCGACACCCTCCAGATTTGAAAAGGGATGGAAATTCACATTTTGAGAAAAATTAGTTGTTCCAAATCTTAGAAAAAAAATGAAAGCCAGCAGAGATGGGTACGTGCTACACAAACAAATTTAAATTCAAATGTGAGGACAGTTCAGATGGAGATACCACTGTGGTCCCTCTAGCGTCTTAAGCAAAAGCCGTGCTTCCAGAATTCTATGAGTCGGCTTCCCTCGTGGGGGCAGTAGTTCTTGAGGCTCAGCCGGGGACTTAGAACAGAAGAGTCAGGAAAGGGAAGAACAAAGAACAGGTCTAGAGGAGGCTGCCACGGGCCAACGGTGGGGATGGGTTGTGCCCAGGTGTGAGGGGATGCGGACAAAGTATTGCTGCTGAAGATGGCAATCCCAGAGCTCCACTGAGGAAGCTGAGATGGGGGGCTTGTCTGGGGGCTGGGCATATTGCCTAGGTACCGTACCATAGTCATCCTTAAGCCTAGCACAATATGATGAGTGCCCCCCAGAACAAAAGTCCACCTGTTGTCCAGGGAGGGATGACCCAATTCAAGCTGGAAACCAGTCATCTCATCATGAGCTGAACATAGGTGTCGGGGAGGGGGCGAGGATGGGGGAATGTCAAGTGAGGCAGAATCGGTCCAGGTGTAAAAGTTCAACCTGGAGCTTGGTACGTCTCTGGTGGCCCAGTGGTTAAGAATCTGCCTGCTGACACAGAGGACATGGGTTCTATTCCTAGTCTCAGAAGATCCCATGCACCGTGGGCCAACTAAGCCCAAGAGCCACAGCTCCTGAAGCCCACACACCTAGAGCCTGTGCCTGCAACAAGAGGAACCAGCACAGCGGGAAGTCCTTGCGCTGCAGAGGAGACCCAGCACAGCCAAAAATAAGTAAAGAAATAAAACGAAATAAAAACCAAAACATGGACCTTGAATTCTTGGGTCGGTCTGAATCCTATTTGGCAACTCACTTCCCAAGTGATCTCAGGCCCCAACCCAACTGTCGCTACCTTAGCGTCCTTAGCTGAAGCACTGGATGCAAACGATAGCTATGCTATAGAGCTGTCCCGAGGATAAAGTGGGCTGGTGTTCTCAAGGACAGGCTGGCACGCAGGGTGAGCTGAATTCGTGTCACCTTTTGTTTTAACTGCAGGCAGTTAGCAGCAAGGTACACTCTGTCAGTGGGTAGCAAACCTATTAAAACCCTAAATCAGCATTCACAGACAGTATTCTACTTCCTGGGAAGCGGAACAGAAAGAATAAAACAGGATCTTAGATGGAGGGACCAAAAGAGCTAAAGTGAAAGTGAAAGCTGCTCAGTTGTGTCTGACTCTTTGCCACCCCATGGACTGTCGCCCACCAGGCTCCTCTGTCCATGGAATTAATTCTCCAGGCCAAAATACTGGAGTGGTATCTGTTCTCTTCTCCCAGGGATCTTCCCAACCCAGGGATCGAACCCAGGGCTCTTGCATTGCAGGCAGATTCTTCTGAGCCACCTGGGAAGGAAGAGCCAAAGCTCAAGGCTATTGATCCTGTGTTGTCATAAAGCCACAATTGGAAGGCATCGGGGATGAAGGTATTAAGCAGTGAGATGCAGATCTGGAGCCCTTAATTACTTCACACATCACATCAAGATTGAGTCATGATGCTGATGCTGCAGTAATGGGAAAGTCGAGGTGGTGTGGGGAGTTTAGGGAAATTGTTTCCTCATTAGACACCAAGGGAGAATCCTGATTTGGTCTTATGACACCCTCACCTCACCCCCCACCTAAGATTGTCCAGCTCCTCTAAAAGCTGGTATTTGCAATCTTGTCTGATTGTGTTTTAGATGCATAATCTTCAGCACCATCTCCTGCAAAATCTGACTTGATAGGCCTGGGATGTGGCTGGTCATGGGTAATTGGACAAGAGTCTGAAAAATTCTTATGATCAAGCAATTTGGAAAACACAACATCAGGAGGAGAGGTGACCCTCCCTTAGACGTGAGTCTAGAGAGCTGCTTCCCAAACCAACCTTCAACCTTCAAGACCTTTGAAGATGTTGACCACACACGCCTTTAATCTCACTGCCCAGTCCCTTTGCAAACTGTAGATTGATGTGGAATCCTGCCCGAGGTCACAAGTGTGGGCTCTTGTGCCAAGGTCACAGAAGCAGAGCCCAGAGCCAAGGTCACCTCTGAAGCTGACTGAGTCCCCTTGTAACCATTGCCAAAAGGCCCCCAGTCATCACCAGCAGGCTTTCTGACTCCTTGCTATGCAAAATTCCCATGACAGTATTCACCCTAGAGAACCCTAACAGATCACCTAATGCCCACCTTCCAGCAGGAATTTTATCTGAGGCTATAAAAATTGGCCACTAACCCACAAAAATAGCTTCTCCCTGGTCTGTCAGGAGGTTGGCCCACTGTACTCACAGGGCCCACATTATCTCTGCTCTTTGTGCTTAACAAACTCATTCTTTTCTGCAATACTCTGTGTCTGGAAATCCTTTTCTAACATGTGTTCAGACTGCCATGACAGTTTTTATTTTATGTATTAACTGATTTTTATTTAAACTTTTAATTTTATATTGGAATATAACTAGTGTTTGTAATAGCTTCAGGTGCATAGCCAAGGGACTCAGCCACACAAACACATGTATCCCTTCTCCCTCAAACTCTCTTTCCATCCAGGCTGCCACATGACCCTCAGCAGAGTTCCATGTGGTTTTCTTTATCAACTGGATTTTAACTCCTGGGGCCACAGTGTGGCAGCCTGTGCTTCAGCAACATAAAGTCTTCCTTCCCTCTCCCTGTAGGGACTATCACCTGCCAAACGGTCGAGGTTCAGTCCAATCCCCAGGAACTTTGGGTCCATATCTGCCCGAGCAGCTGGACACAGGCAGAGGGACAGTGTCGTGTGCTCAAGGGGAGGGTGTGACTGACTCCAGCAGAAATGAACTCAGTGTCACATGACTGCACTGGCTCCTACCACGAGCCATGCTTTTCATGTGGACCTTTACCCATGCCGAGTTTCCCTGTAAACACTGTGCTTCTAGAAAGAGGCCATCCATTTACAGGAACAGACTGGGCAAAGGCATCTACTGGGTGGGTGCCTTTAACAAACTCCATGTGAATTATGCTTTCCTGGTCTTTGTGTTGAGGGGTTAGGAGGGAGAAGATGCTCATTTCATATTTGGTTATATCCTGAAGATGCACAAATGATTTCAGGAAATCTGTTTCTGAGTCTTTTAGACTCTAGGGAAGGAAAACAAAGAAAATCTAGGAGAGGGGATGTGAATTGTTAAATGAGATCACAGAAGAGAGGACAGTATTTAAATCAGACCCAACTGATTTGCCTTTTTATAATAACCACTCTGTGGTGATATAAGACAGACACTGTGGAACTAGGCCAGCGATCTGTTACCCTGACCTCCTGCATTTCCTGGCCGATACCCAGTTGTTTGAACTGTTTTGAATCACTTGCTCCATCTCCATCTGCCACAGGTTCCTCTCCACCCGTCCTGTGGTCTTTCTGTTCTTACACTTCCTTTCTTGTTGGTAAATTTCCATTGTTCAGCCCCTCCCTTCCTCACCCTGCCCTCTTTAAAATCCAGTTGCCTCATCCTGCCACTCCCTTTGTGCCTCCTCTTCTGCTGGGTTTCGCCATCTCTAGCCCCCTGCGTCTGCATCTTCTGCCTCTGTTTTGGGTCCCTTCTCCCTCCTGCCCCAACCTCCTCTTGCCTCTGTAAGCTCCAGCTCTCCCTAATACCCTCGTGGTTGCTCTCCTCAGAACACAGAGGGCTGACAGAATGGGGACACTGAACACAGTGACAATAATGTCAGCAGCTCAGGGGAGAAAAATGAACAGGGGAAAAAAGGGAAAAAAAAAACCCCACAGGTTTTAATTAGATATCCATGCCACTGACTCACACTTAGTATGCAAATTTTTAGCCCTTTCATTGTTAAGTGAAATGAGAGTTTTATTTAAATGTAAAAATGGCTGGGAGATGAGAAAGGGTAATTAAGTAGCACAGAAACCAAAAGAAACGTAAGCCTATGCTTCATGACGCCTGTAATAACACAGGAAAGCAAAAGGATCCGGCTTTATGTTGGGAGTGAGGAACCGTAGCTTCATACAACTCCACTGATGCTGCTGCTGGCGATGATGATCCATCTGTACCTGTGTGGCGTGGACTCTGGTTCAGAGGTCAGATCATATCTGACCGTCATAGCAATGGTTCTAAGGAATGGAGGGGGCTGGTTAATTGGCTCCATTGTACAGCTGAGAACTAGAGGCTCAGAAGTTGTAAGGGCTTATTCAAGATCTAGTTGGTAAATGGAATCACCTGGGGATATCTCTCCTACTCTGCATGGCCAGAATTGGGATCTCAGCACTAATGAAAAAGGCTGGATTACAGAGACGAGGTAAAGAACCTGAGCTATAAAAAGTAATGCTTGTACCTCCATTTGCGGATAACATTTAATTGTAACTTTGGGGAATAAGCCTAGTGGCAGGAAAATTGCTACCCTTCCTCAAAGGTTCTTCTCTGTGTTATTATTAGTGCACTGAACACTGTAGTACTTGAAAAACTATAATCCGAGGCATCCACGGTGGTGGTAATTACCATTACTTCTCCTGTGAGGATGCATTGATCATATATGCATTGTCAGGAAATGTGCATTTCACTGTCTCCTCTACTGCATACAATGCTTTAATTATAAGAGCACAAATTTATTAGCAAATAGAATCAAACAACGCATTCAACAGATAAAATGTTCCTGAAATTAATTCCAAGAATAAAGGCTGTGCCAATATTATGTGTGAAGTTATAGAAATCCTTGAAAGAATACAAAACAATTGTACATTTGTATATGATCTCTCAATAAGTGAGATCTCTCTGCAAATTGAAAGGAGCATCAATTTGGAAAAACCTAGAGGCAATTGCATGAAAGCAGAAATAAAACATGGGATTCCTGTTATAACTGTCAAAAAAAATTCTAACCAATGCAATGAGACAGGAAAATAAATTTTAAAACTACATAAAAAATAAGACAAACCATCTTTACTTAAAACTGATAAGATTTTCTTAGTAAGCAAAGGTAATCCATACTTTATTTGAAAAACTGAAGGATGTACAGATGGGTTGGATTTTTTTTTTTAGCAACCAAGCATGCTAAAGATGAAAAAGTATCTTTTATGAACCCTTGTTAAGGACAAGGAGAGATATCTGGTTCAAAACTGTCTTTGTTTTTAATTTAGAAAAAAAAAAATGTACCAAAGTAGAAGACTTAAATGTATCTCTCTTCACTTCTTACTAAAATAAATTACAAAAGTTTAGAAAAAAATAATGATATATTTTTAGGAAAGCTAAGATTGAGGAACAATCTATTTCTTAAAATTAACTAGAAGTTGATGATACTTATAAGGAAAGTTGAGCTGGATTGAATAAATAGAGATATTTTCCAATCATGACAAAACTTATCCCTATGAAACAAGATTACAAAGGAGGAAAGAAAAAAGTATACATCACCTTTACTATCTGTCTCCTTAGATAACAAGGCTTCAACCAAGGGAGGATTGAGCAGCCATTACAATATGGCTAAATGAAAAGACACACTAGTTTGTTATCCACTGCTTAGTAACAAGTTACATTAAAACTCAGTGGCTTAAAACAGTAAGTATTTATAATCTCACACCATTTTTCTTGAGAGTCCCTTGGACTGCAAGGAGATCCAACCAGTCCATCCTAAAGGAGATTAGTCCTGGGTGTTCATTGGAAGGACTGATGTTGAAGCTGAAACTCCAGTACTTTGGCCAATACTGATACGAAGAGCTGACTCATTGGTAAAGACCCTGATGCTGGGAAAGATTGAGGGCAGGAGAAAGGGATGGCAGAGAATCAGATGGTTGGATGGCATCAATGACTCAATGGACATGGGTTTGGGTGAACTCTGGGAGTTGATGATGGACAGGGAGGCCTGGCGTGCTGCAATTCATGGATCTCAAAGAGTCAGACACAACTGAGCAACTGAACTGAACTGAACTGAACCATTTTTCTAAGTCAGGAATTTAAGAATCGCTTAACTAGATGATCTGAGTCAGCGTTTTTCATGAGGCTGAAGTCAGGGCATTACTTGAGGATGAATCACTTGCAGGCTCGACTAGGGCAGGAAGATCTGCTCCCAAGGTGACTCGGTTACGTGCCTGGCAGGTCAGTACTTGATGGGGCAGGACCTGACCCTATGCCCTCGAGTTATGGCCCCCTGCATTCCCTCAGAATCAGCTGTCCAAGAGAGAGGCGAGAAACAGAGCAAAGGTGTCCGTATGACTCAGCCTTGTGGGTCACGTGCCACCTCTCAGGTGTATGCTGCGGTCACAAAGCCAGTGTTTGTGCAATGTGGACACGGATATTAGAAGGAGGAGAGCACTGGGGCCTCTAGGAGGCTAGCTACCATACTGGATTGTCTAAGAGCACAGCGGACTTGCAATACCAGCGCAGCTTCAAAGCCCATCAGCAGATAGCTATTCCTGGACCCTCATTTATGCAACTTCATCCACCATAACTGTGTATCGGAAATTCCAGAGGACGATGGAAAAAGCACCATTTCAGTAAACCAGACAAGTGACAGGGAGAAGCCAGTGAGATGCTGGGAAACGAACCAAGAGCTTGACACCGCCATACATATTTCAGAAATGGAACTAAAAGGGCATCGAAACATTATCCAGAGGCAGAGAGTCAGGGCAAGGAGGTGTCCGCTTACCACAAGACTGTACCATTTTTCTTCCTCTATGTATGGATGTATGTGTGTGTATTCAGTCCTGTCCAACTCTTTGTAACCCTATGGACTGTTGTAGCTGGCCAGGCTCCTCTGTCCATGGGATTTTCCAGGCAAGGATACCGGAATGGGCTGCCATTTCCTATGTACCCTTTATTCACTGTGCACCAGTGGAAAATTACCATTTTTTGAGAGTACATACTGAAAGAATTTACAGAAAAAAAGAAAAAGAAAGATATAAGAATTTTAGGAACAGTGTACTTTAAAAATTGCTTCCATTGTACAACATTGTGTATGCACTTAATGCTACTGAAGCATACACTTAAAATGACTAAAATAAAGATTTGTGCTATGTATATTTTATCAAAATTAAAACAAAGTTGATTCCCAGGACCCTAGTAAAATTTTTAAAAAACTGTCTAGCAACCTCAAAAGATGGCCTCATAAAAGGACTTACGGAGGCAAAGCTGAAAAATAATGCTATAAGGTCTGAGAAGGAAAGTTAACAAGATGAATTCAGAAGTCCAAGAAGGTAGATAAGGAAAATGAGCAACAAGGCTTAAAACAACAATGAAATTTAAAATATATATTGGGCTTAGAACACGCAAGATGTGAAACTTCAGAAAACCAAATCAATGATATCAAGTCCAAAGCTGAGAAGCTCTCCCAGGATATATAAAAAAAAGAGAAATAGAAGAATTTAATGAGAAAGAGGGAACCAAAAAAAAGATGATGGGTATGAAGAAAGGGAGTAGAGAGTCAGCTTGGGTATAATTAGTGTTCCTCAGAACAAACTGCGTAGAACCAACAATCAAGTTTTCAGTTAATACTCAGTTCCTTGTGCCTGATCAAGGGAGCCCTAGACGTCCCTGGTGGCTCAGATGGTAAAGAATCTACCTGCAATGCAGGAGACCCTGGTTCAATCCTTGGGTTGAGAAGATCCTCTGACCCAGGAAATGACAACCTACTCCAGTATTCTTACCTGGAAAATTCCATGGATGGTGAGCCTGGAGGGCTACCATCCATGGGGTCGCAAAGAGCTGGACACAACCGAGTGACTAACACTCTCACTTTTCACACAAGAGGAGGAATTGAGCACAAGACCCATGTGCACATCTCAGGAAAGAGGTTTAAACCCAAAGATAAAGACAGGAATGTGTTCATACCTCGAAGCAGCAAATGAATTAGCCATAAAATTCCAAGACTTGGAAAAGGCCTCGGTGTTCTGCCTTCCAAAGGCCAAATATTGATCTAAGGAGATAGTCATACAGAATTTTGAGGATAAAGATGGTGACCTTTGGGTTTCATACTCAGGAAAGATGTCAAATCACACCTGGTGGCAACAAAAAGGTCTTCCTAGAGTCTGCTCCCTGAAGGATGCTGTGCATGCTTCTTACTGTATTTCCAGCACTTACTACAGCTGCTGTTGCAAGACAGATTTTCAATAAATATTTATCACATGAAAGAAGAAATATATCAACAATCGGAAAAGACAGCATTCACACATCTTTTTGGTGTGCTTGTTAAAATGTATTCTAAACAACTTTGAGAGGAAACAATCGGACAGATTGACAAATGGTTCCTACAAGGGGTTCATGAAAGGAGTAGTGAGAACTGGGTTTTAAAGAGACGAGGCTGCAGAATTGCAATAAATCAGACAATTAAGCTAACCGAGAGTACAAATGTCATAATATACATAGTCTTGGATTATAAGCTCAAAATGTGACTTTGATAAAGCCTCAGAGTGTTGAGGCAGGATGAAGTTGGTTCGGGGGCGGGGGTCGCGGCTCCTGCAATTTTTGTCTCAAACAGGAGCACAAGAGAAAGCGTTTTGCTTGGCCTGAATAATTAGAGTCATACAGGTTAAAAACATTTCTGGGAAACCTACATGTAAGTACCAGGATGAATAGAAGCATGATATATTCATTTCACAAGAACTATAGAGGATAAAAGGGGAAAAATGTATTTCAAAGAGCACAGAGTATAAAACACAGAGACTACGAGGCAGAACAAAAGCAGAAAACAAAAAGATGACAAGGAACAAACACATCAGTTCTAATAATACCTGCAAGTGGGTTAAACTCCCTATTAAGAAGAAAGGCTCAGAGTGGATTAAAAAAAGAAGAAAGCACAATACATTTCAGTTCTGTCTATAAAAGATATACCTAATCAGAATAATACAGATGTTTTTTTTAAAGATGAGCAAATGACGTTTAGTATTAAAAATCAAAGCAATAAATATAATATTAATGTCAGATAATGTTGAATGCAAGATTAAAAACATTAAATTCTGAAAAGGGGTCACTTATATAAAGGGAACAACTCATAGGGAAGCTTTAATTATTTTTAAACCTCATGAATGAAATATACAAAGCAAAAAAAAATATTGGAAATGCATGAAAGATAATATTAAAATCTGACACTATTCACTTTGAGTATTTGAAATAGCTCAGCTGAAATTCCATCACCTCCACTGGCTTTGTTTGAGTGATGCTTTCTAAGGCCCACTTGACTTCAAATTCCAGGATGTGTGCCTCTAGGTGAGTGATCACACCATCGTGGTTATCTGGGTCATTAAGATACTTTTGTATAATTCTTCTGTGTATTCTTGCCGCCTTTTCTTAATATTTTCTGCTTCTGTTCGAGAAGGCAATGGCAACCCATTGCAGTACTCTTGTCTGGAAAATCCCATGGACGGAGGAGTCTGGTAGGCTACAGTCCATGGAGTCGGGAAGAGTTGGACACGGCTAAGCGACTTCACTTTTCACTTTCATGCACTGGAGAAGGAAATGGCAACCCACTGCAGTGTTCTTGCCTGGAGAATCCCAGGGACGAGGGAGCCTGGTGGGCTGCCATCTATGGGGTCACACAGAGTTGGACACGACTGAAGCTTCTGTTAAGTCCATACCATTTCTGTCCTTTATTGTACTTATCTTTGCATGAAATATTTCCTTGGTACCTCTGATTTTCTTGAAGAGATCTCCAGTCTTTCCCACATTGTTGTTTTCCTCTAATTCTTTGAATTGATCACTAAGGAAGGCTTTCTTATCACTTCTTGCTGTTCTTTTGACCTCTGCATTAAGATAGGTATATTTTCCCTTGTCTCCTTTGCCTTTAGCTTCTCTTCTTTCTTCAGCTATTTGTATGGCCTCCTCAGGCAACTATTTTGCCTTTTTGCACTTGTTTTTCTTGGGAAATTTCTAGATCACTGCCTCCTGTATAATGTCATGAACCTCCATCCATATTTCTTCAGGCACTCTGTCTATCAGATCTAGTCCCTTGAATTTGTCACTTTCACAGTATAATCATAAGAGATTTCATCTGAATGGTCTAGTAGTTTTCCCTATGTTCTTCAATTTCAGTCTGAATTTAGCAGTAAAGAGTTCATGATCTGAGCCACAATCAGCTCCCAGTCTTGTTTTTGCTGGCTGTATAGAGCTTTTCCATCTTTGGCTGCAAAGAATATAATCAATCTGATTTCTGTTGACCATCTAAAGACGTCCAATGATGCTGTTAAAGTGAGACGTTCAATGTGCCAGCAAATTGAAAAACTCAGCAGTGGCCACAGGACTGGAAAAAGTCCGTTTTCATTCCAATCCCAAAGAAAGGCAATGCCAAAGAATGTTCAAACTACCACACAATTGCACTCATCTCACACATTAGCAAAATAATTCTCAAAATTCTATAAGTGAGGCTTTAACAGTACCTGCACCAAGAACTTCCAGATGTTCAAGCTGGATTTAGAAAAGGCAGAGGAACCAGAGATCAAATTGCCAACATCTGTTGGATCATGGAAAAAGAAAGAGAGTTCCAGAAAAACATCTACTTCTGATTTATTGACTATGTCAAAGCCTTTGACTGTGTGGATCACAACAAACTGTAGAAAATTCTTAAGGAGATGGGAATACCAGACTACCTTACATGCCTCCTGAGAAATCTGTGTGTGGGTCAAGAAGCAACAGGTAGAGCCAGACACGGAACAATGGACTGGTTCCAAATTGGGAAAGGAGTTAGCTTACTTATGTGTAGAGAACATCTTGCAAAATGAAAGGCTGGATGAAGTACAGCCTGGAATCAAGATTGTCAGGAGAAATATCAATCACCTCAGATATGCAGATGACACCACCCTTATGGCAGAAAGTAAAGAGGAACTAAGGAGCCTCTTAATGAAAGTGAAAGAGGAGAGTGAAAAAGCTGGCTTAAAACTCAACATTCAGAAAACTAAGATCATTTCATCTGGTCCCATCACTTCATGACAAATAGATGGGAAAACACTGGAAACAGTGAGAGACTTTATGTTTGGGGGATCCAAAATTACTGCAGTTAGTGACTGCAGCCATGAAATTAAAAGACGCTTGCTCCTTAGAAGAAAAGCTATGACTGACCTAGACAGCATATTAAAAGCAGAGACATTACTTTGCCGACAAAAGTCCATCTGGTCAAAGCTATGGTTTTTCCAGTAGTCATGTATGGATGTGAGAGGTGGACCAATGTGTGTGGGTCAAGAAGCAACAGGTAGAGCCAGACACGGAACAATGGACTGGTTCCAAATTGGGAAAGGAGTTAGCTTACTTATGTGTAGAGAACATCTTGCAAAATGAAAGGCTGGATGAAGTACAGCCTGGAATCAAGATTGTCAGGAGAAATATCAATCACCTCAGATATGCAGATGACACCACCCTTATGGCAGAAAGTAAAGAGGAACTAAGGAGCCTCTTAATGAAAGTGAAAGAGGAGAGTGAAAAAGCTGGCTTAAAACTCAACATTCAGAAAACTAAGATCATTTCATCTGGTCCCATCACTTCATGACAAATAGATGGGAAAACACTGGAAACAGTGAGAGACTTTATGTTTGGGGGATCCAAAATTACTGCAGTTAGTGACTGCAGCCATGAAATTAAAAGACGCTTGCTCCTTAGAAGAAAAGCTATGACTGACCTAGACAGCATATTAAAAGCAGAGACATTACTTTGCCGACAAAAGTCCATCTGGTCAAAGCTATGGTTTTTCCAGTAGTCATGTATGGATGTGAGAGGTGGACCATAAAGAAAGCTGAGCTTCAAAGAATTGATGCTTTGAGTTGTGGTGTTGGAGAAGACTCTTGAGAGTCCCTTGGACTGCAAGGAGATCCAACCAGTCAATCCTAAAAAAAATCAGTCCTGAATATTCATTGGAAGAACTAACGCTGAAGCCGAGACTCCAATACTTTGGCCACCTGATGCGAAGAACTGACTCTTTGGAAAAGACTCTGATGCTGTGAAAGATTGAAGGCAAGAAGAGAAGGGGATGGCAGAGGATGAGATGGTGGGATGGCATCACCAACTCAATGGACATGAGTTTGCGAATGCTCTGAGAGTTGGTGATGGACAGGGAGGCCTGATGTGCTGCAGTTCATGGGGTCACAAAGAGTCAGACAGGACTGAGTAACTGAACTGAACTGAACTGAACGGATTATTCATTTTTGGTTTTATAAACTTTGAGGAAGCCAACAGTTCAGTATGGTTATTCACAAACTGAATAATAAAATTATCTCTGTGGATGGATATACATCTATAGTATATGATATTAATGGAATCATTTTTATACAGTGCTGATAATAATAGAAATAACTATTTTCCAAAGACTGAAAAAGCATTTGGAAATTTCTTGTAAAGTTAACTGTAAACTTATATGACTTATCAATTCTACTCTTAAATACTTACTCAAGAGAATCAAAAATACATGTCCATGAAAAGACCAGGTACATAACAGCTTTATTCATAATAGTCAAAAAGTAGAAGCAATCATTGTGTGTTAACTGGCAAATAAGCAAGTATATTCATATAATGGAACACCACTTAGCAACAACAACAAAACTTGCACAAAAAACATGAATGAGACACAAAAGCTGAGGAAAGAAGACTGAAATAAAAATACATGGTCTCAGATTGTATAAATTTTGTATATTTTTCTAGAATATAAATATGTTGCGTGTTATCTGTGCTTATGAAACTCTAGAGAAAAGTCTAGCACATAGCAGTGGAAAGAAGGTCAGTGTTTCCCTCAAGGTGGGGTGGAGATAAGATTTGGGTATGAAAATAAGGGGACTTTTTGAACTGAAGGGGACATGCTGTATCTTAATTAAGGTGGTGGTTATAGGCATGTATATATTTGTCAAAACTCACTAGTCTTAGCTGGAGGAGGAAATGGCAACCCACTCCAGTGTTCTTGCCTGGAGAATCCCATGGACAGAGGAGCCTGGCGGGCTACAGCCCATGGGACCGCGGAGTCAGACATGACTGAGTGACCGAGCATGTATACACCAGTTATGGAGGAATCCGGAGGGTATTATGCTAAATGAAACAGGTCAAACCAAGACAAATGCTGTATGATCTTACTTATACGGAGAATCTAAAAAAAAAAAAACAAACAAAACCGCGGAGTCAGACATGACTGAGTGACCGAGCATGTATACACCAGTTATGGAGGAATCCGGAGGGTATTATGCTAAATGAAACAGGTCAAACCAAGACAAATGCTGTATGATCTTACTTATACGGAGAATCTAAAAAAAAAAAAACAAACAACAACTCATAGAAAGTTATTAGATTTGTGGTTACCAGAGGTGGGGGTGGGGGTGGAAGATTGGATGAAGATGGTCAAACGGTGCAAACTTCCAGTAATAAGTAAGTTCTGAGGAAGGAGTGTGCAGCTTGGTGACTATAGCTAACACTGCTGAATGGTATGTTTGAAAGTTGCTAAGAGAGTAGATCGTAAAAGTTCCCTTTATGAGAAAAAAACATCTAGGTAAATGAGGGGATGAGTGTTAACTAAACTTACTGTTGTGATCTATGCATGCCCTTCTGCTGTATACCTTGACATTATTCAGTGTTTATGTTAATTATAGCTCAATAAAGTTGGGAGGAAAAAACCCTCACTGGTCCACCCTGCAAATGCTTGCATTTTATTTTACGTAAGTTATGAAGACACAAAAAATTGACTTTGTAAAAAAGACCATGTCCTTACCTTCTATCCACTGTCCATTCCGCAGCTTATGATTTGCCTTCCATAGCCTACATAAACCTCATCTGACATCCGCGTCATGTGGACAGAAATACATACATACATATATAACGGAGTATAGATGTTGTCTTGGTTCTGAAACTTTGTGTTGATCAGGATAATGAGTAGAGCTGCAGACTCAGGAGTTAGCAAGCTAGGTCAATTTACCTTAGAAAGTTAAGCTACCATTGGACCAAGAGTAGACATATAGATTAGGTAAGAAAGCAGAGATCTGATGGCCTAGAGCAGTGATCCTCAACATTTCTGGCACCAGGGGCCGATTTCATGGAAGATAATTTGTCCATGGACCAGAGGTGGGGGAAATGGTTTCAGGAGATTCAAATGCATTACATTTATTATGAACTTTTACTACTTCTATTGTTTTTACATCAGTTCCACCTCAGATTGTCAGTCATTAGACCCTGGAGGTTCAGGACCCCTGATCTATGGTTTTCATTAGATACAGAGAAAAGACAGGTAAAAACATCATTCAACTATTTTACTAGCTGTTATATTACACTTGTTGGGGCCACTTTGAAAGATTTTGGTAAAGAGTTAGCTTGTCTTAAAATATGTTTATTCTCTTCTTGTACCACACTTGATTCTTTGTAATGCAAAGTTATAGTTGGGCCAGCTACAGGTGGTCCTAAATTTTATTCAGGTTACAAAAATTTTAGTTGCTAAGCCCCAGCAACACTAGGCTGCTTATACTTTCCCAATTACACCGTGTAAATTCTTCAGTTGCTCAGTCGTGTCCAGTTCTTTGTGACACCATGGACTGTAGCACGCCAGGCTTCCCTATCCTTCAGCATCTCCCTGAATTTGCTCAAACTTATGTCCATTGAGTTGCTGATGCCACCCAACTATCTCATCCTCTGTCATCCCTTTTCCTCCTGCGTTTGATCATTCTCAGCATCAGGGTTTTTTTCCAATGAGTCAGTTATTCACATCAGGTGGCCAAAATATAGGAGTTTCAGCTTCAGGATTAGTCCTTCCAATGAATATTCAGGACTGATTTCCTTTAGGATGGACTGGTTTGATCTTGCAGTCCAAGGGATTCTCAAGAGTGTTCTCCAACACCACAGTTCAAAAGCATCAATTCTTTGATGCTCAGCTTTCTTTATAGTCCAACTCTCACATCCATACATGACTACTGGAAAAACCATAGCCTTGACTAGATGGACCTTAGTCAGCAAAGTAATATCTCTGCTTTTTAATATGCTGTCTAGGTTAGTCATGTTTAAGTTCTTATTTCTACATTTTTCTCTTCAATTTTCTGTCTTCACCACCTGGGATATTCTTCACCTCTCTCATACTGTTCCCTTTCCTTTGATTAAACTCTGACCAATTTTTGAGTCATCTTAGTAGTCATGACTACTGATCCCCACATATTTCCCAGTTGGATGAAATGATCCTGTTCTGTGAACACATATGTACCATACTGTGCTGTAACTATATATCACCATGCCTGAGTCTTTCACTAAATGGAGCTCCTTGAGGCAAAATATCCTGCTATTTATCTTTCTAACCCCATGATCACACAGAGTACCTGACACCTAAGATCCACTCACTAATTCTTCCTTGAGTAATTGAACAAGTGCATAAATAAAAAAATAATTCAAAGAATGTTGTTCCCAGTGACCACCTGTTTAGCCAGTCCAGGTTCCCTCTATAAAATGCATAGGTTACTCGCTGTCTTAATTTATTTTTCTGTCCACATTTAGACAGAAAATCTTTGTGACCACCATATGAGATTAAATCAACGTGGCAAGTCACTGCATTTAAAGGATGATTTTGGTGATGACAGGGGTGTCGATGGTGGTGATGTCATTGCAGTGTTTTACAGGGTCAAATGTAGTCAAAGCATGGAAACAATGAGAAGTCAAGAGGGTCCTGAACAAAGCCTCGGCAGGTACTCCTTCATGCAGGATGTCCAGAAACACAAAGCTGGAAGGATCCAAATGGAAAAGGTGTGGGGGAGGGGCTCAAATTAGGAGTTTGGGATTAACATAGACACACTACCTACATATAAAAAGCCTACATACAGAATGGGCTTCCCAGGTGGCGCAAGTGGTAAAGAATAGGCCTGCCGATGCAGGAGACCTAAAGGGTGCAGGTCTGACCCCTGGGTCGGGAAGATCCCCTGGAGGAGGGCATAGAAACCCACTCCAGCATTCTTGCCTGGAGAGTCACCTAACAGAGGAGCCTGGTGGGCTACAGTCCATAGGGTTGCAAGGAGTCGGACATGACTGAAGCTACCTAGCATGCACACATATATAAAATAGACAGCCAAGAAGGACCTACTATACAGCATGGGGAACTCTACTCTACTCTGTAATTATCTATATGGGAAAATAATCTGAAAAATAATGACATATGTATATATATGCCCTGTTAAATTGCTTCAGTTGTGTCCAACTCTTTGCAACCCCATGGACTGTAGCCCACCAGGCTCCCCTGTCCATGGGATTCCCCAGGCAAGAACACTAGAGTGGGTTGCTGTGCCCTCCTCCAGGGGATCTTCTGTACTCAGGGATCAAACCCATGTCTCCTGCAGCTCCTGCATTGTAGGCAGATTCTTTACACCAAGAAAACGTGTGTGTTATGTGTGTGTGTGTGTGTGTGTATTCAGTTTGCTGAATACCTGCAACGTTAAGGGGGAAAAAAAAGATGCATAAATAGATCCTGAGTGAAGGCAGGTGAGATGTGATTGCAATCTGCTGCAACAATGCCATGAGATACAGACATGGAGGTGGGCCAGTCAGATGCCTCAGCACAAAGGTGTCTCCCAGTCCTTGGAATCCTGCTGGGAACTAAACCACCTGGGCTCCCAGGAGTACACCTCCAGCTGGAGGTGGCTCCTGAAGCTCCAGGTACATCTCACCTTAGTTGCTGTCAGACATGCTGGAAACATTGGGAGATTCTTAAACTACAGCTCAAAGTATATGGCCATGCCTTTGCTCCAGCCCCTTCTGGGCCCTGGGGACAGGAAGTGCTGAGGGAAAGATACTCAGAGGGGTGTGGGCAGCCTGGAGCAGAGGCAGGAGTAAAAAGACTGAGAGGGGTGCTGGGAGGGGGAGAAGGAATGGCAAGATGTGCAGCCTGGCCCCGGAGGAGGAACCTCCAGATAACCTGTGGACTGACATCCAGGGGCCCCCTGCAGCCAGTGATGCTTTGAAAATAAGGCTCCTCCTTCATTAGTGCTGGGAGCATCCTTGCTGCCCACAAGGGAGACAAAGTCTTTCACTGCAGATGTAATTACTGCATCGGTTCCAAGCGTGCAGGGACACATAAGCAGGGGCTCAGTGGAGCAGGAGGAGGCCCGAGGGAGTCTTGAGCAGAAAGCATTTCTGGCTGGCGGTCGTGTGGAGAGGGGAGGTAAGCTGAGCAGAAGGAAGGTGGGGAGGAAGAGAATTCTGGAAGCAGAGGACCGGCAGTTCTGATTACATCAGTTACTTCACTAAATGTTGCTCTTAAGAAGCAAAATCATCCAGAGAATCATTAAAAGAAACCATTTGTAGCACCCCCAAGGGAGTGACTCACCAGTAAGTGATTCTGGAATGGGGAAACTGTTGATAAAATAAGAAAAGGGAAAAACAAAATGAAAAGACAGGAAGGGCTTCAGTGCCCCCCTCTTCTCACTAATGAGGCTTTGCAGGCTTCCAGGAGTCGGGTGAGGCCCTTGGGCTTTGCTTCAGGTGGTCCAGGGGAGATCAGATTCCCCACCTCCTCACAGCTCTAGTTCCTGTGTGCCGGAGTTATTCACAGCCTCCAGCTGGGAAGCCCAGATTCAAAGCAGCAGCTCTTTTCGCTTCAAGATTTCACTTCCCCTTGATCCCCTCTCAGGTCCAGTGGGGGTTCCCTCTCAGAGGCTGGGCCATTCGAAGACTGGAGGGCCCCTCTCCAATTAAATCCTCTACTTTATATCATAATGTGACTTCCTGTCTCCTCCATCCCTCCCTCCTCTGCCTCTCATAGGAACAGAAGCAGTAATCAAGCAGTCAACTACCTTGAAGGGCTTCTCTCGTAGCTCAGTCGGTAAAGAATCTGCCTGCAGTGCAGGAGACTCTGGTTCGACTCCTGGGTTGGGAAGATGCCCTGGAGAAGGGATAGGCTACCCATTCCAGTATTCTTGGGCTTTCCTGTGGCTCGGCTGGTAAAGAATCTACCTGCAATGTGGGAGACCTGGGTTTGATCCCTGGGTTGAGAAGATTTCCCTGGAAAAGGGAAAGGGTACTCACTCCAGCAGTCTGACCAGGAGAATTCCATGGACTGTATAGTCCACGGGGTCGCAAAGAGTCAGACAGGAGTGAGGGACTTTCACCTTCACTCACTTTCACTATCTTGAAGAAGGCAAGAATGTCCCCCACCTCCACCATCTTTTCTAGAGTCACACCTTGGCCTCTTCCCTGAGGCGGTAAGAGCTAGCACTGGGGAAGACTGCGAAGGCCAGTGCTCTGAGGAAGAAGACTGGATGGAGACGCTGGCAGGGATGGGAGCCCCAGACTGCGGCATCTCACAGATTCATGAACAAAAGATGCTAAATTCACTAGTATGATATGTCCAAATTGAACAGTATGTGCTAAAGTGAGCCATCCCCACTCTTTGAGTGCACCCCATTTATAAAGCTACTGAGCTTTCCAGCAAAAGTCAGAGGTTCTCCACAAAGACAGGGTCGGTCAGGAAATGAGGACCACCTTCCACATCATGGGTCACCACCCTCTGGAGACCCAGTCTTGCAGGAGCCTCACTCTTGGGTAAAACTGTGGCATAAAGAAACCTCAGCAGTAACACTACCTGGTGTCTGGTATGATGGGCAGTTTTAGAGAAGGATGGACTAGGGGAGACAGTGGGGGAAAGAGAGAAAAGCACTTTGGGATAAGACTGGAAGTGCCCCCAACCTTCTAACACAGATCAGACTTGAGTGTCTGTGAAACCAAGCAGGACCCTGTGGGGCTCCAGGCCATAAAAGCCTTTCTGGGTCCCCTATTTCTTGATTATAGAAAATAAGCTTCATTCCCCCTCCGTGACTTTCCCAAGTTCCAATAGGCAGATTCAAACTGGCTAATAGAGAAGGGTGGGGGTGTATGCAGTGATAAGGAAGGAGCAGTCAAGGAACAATAGCAAGCCTTGGGGGGCAGGTTCCTGCTTCCCTCTCAAGGGATACACAGAAAAATATTTTTGAGCTGTTTTGCAGATACTGAAAGCTCCTCCAGTTAGGAGCAGCTAACTATGTGCCCACATGCACTAGACCTCAAATGCATTGGGACAGGAAAGTTGATGATGCTAACTCTGAGTTTCCTCCCCACCATCCAATCAGAAGAATGTCCACGAGCTGGTTACACCTTCCTCTTTGTACCATTACTATAAAACTCCTCACTACTGCCTCCAGGTTGAGACACAGTTTTGTAGTCCCCTTTGCTTGGCAAAGCAATGAGGCTATCTTTTCCCAATGAACCTGAAACTCTGTCTCTGAGATTTAATTTGGTGTTGAGATTCAGAGGCTGCATTCAGCTTCACCTTCCCTACCCAGCCTTCACTTCATGCACCAAACTCCCCCTTTACCACCCAGACGTTGCTTCCTAACATCTGGAGGCTAGTCTCAGAGGACCTCTACTACCCCTACCTGTCCTCTCATTTCCTCTGGCTTCTAAAAGACAGGTACAGGATTGATGGGTAAGCATTCAGTCATTCATAGGAGGCCTCTAATCACAGACATTGTGCCAGGTGCTGGGGACATCACCAGTGTTTAAACCCCTTACCTGCTCTCTTCTGTGTGGGGAGGGGAGAGCTATCTTCTCTGGGTGGAATGGAGCTCACCATATCAAGGAAAAGTCAGTTAACCAGTGAATCAGTTGATTAAGATAAACCACACCTTTGATCCCAGAGCAGCCAGAGAGCTGAGCAAGTATGGAGGCTAGCGGATGCTGCTCTTTCATCCTCAGTGGCAAGCCTGCTCCACAGCCCATGGGATCACCTGAATGGATGCTGTGTACATGATGTACTGAGGTGGTGATGAACCCTTGGTCATCACTGATTGCTGCAAGACTCGGAGCCTGAGTTCATATGTCTATCTCAGCCAGATTCTTACTGATTTAAGCATGGAATCCTCTTAGCAACCCAGAGCTCCTTAGTCAATGCCCAGGGCCTCCCAATGCCCATGGGTCCCTGACTCATGATGGAGACAGTGGCCTTGAATTAACTGGGAACCCCCCAGCAGCCCCTTCACTGTCTGGTTTCCACAAGGAAGAGCCTTTCCCTGATGATGAGACCCTTACCACACCATGTGGCAACATCATGTTTACGAGTCCCTCCCCACTCCCCTCTGAGCTCAGAGCTGGGACCGTACTAGGGTCAGCTGGCTCACACACTGCCTGTCCAGCACATGGTGAATTTAACCGGAACTACTTTGGCTTTAAATAGTAGAGACCCAATTTAAAACAGTTGGAGCAAGAACAGGTGATAGAGAGGAACTTTGGTCCTGCAGATACGGAGGCTTTTAGGAAGAGAGGTAAACTGCTGTGCAGAAGGGATACTAAGAGTTACAAGCACTCGTGGCTGGCCCTGAGATGCTTCCTGTCCACCATCATAGGTGCCCATCTAGGAAGTAGAGAGGAAGCTAACTTCTCTGATGTTCCTTCAACAGCTGTCCAGAGGTAGGAGCTCCGTGCCTAAATTAAAGTTCATTATCTCCAGAGGTGGCCGAGGTGTGTGAGTGTGAAGCCAGGCTGGTTATTTTCTATTGAAGCCTACAATTTTTGTTCAGCAGCAAAAGTCACTGCGGACCCACTGCTGAGGCCAATTAGATCTACAGCACTTGTAAAGCCAGTCTCAATTTTATCAGTGTCCAACTGATTTCAATGGCATAATTTGATATCGCAACAGCATAGAGAACGCTTTACAACAGACGGCAGGCAGCCCTGGATGCCTTTCCAATTCTAATTTTACTTTTGAGTTAGTTGGGATTTTCACTTGCTAGATACATGTTAATATCCCTTCTTACATTATCATCTGAAGAGTATTTGGAATAGATACTTCCAAATTCCCTTTACCCTTCCTCTGTAAAACGGCATATTCCTACTGACTCCTTCCTGGTTGATAGTGGGGAAATGGACACAAAGGTTTAGTGATCCAGCAGATTTACATAGATAATGAGTAGATCAGACATGCCATGTTCTTCGTTAAATCCTGATGCCAGAACATCTCATTTTTTCATATTCAGTGACTTTAGAATAAAGGCCAAATTCTATAAAGGACTCTGTATGATCCAGCCCCTGACTCCTCCACCCCAGCCCATGGTCTCTCCTGCTATCTACATATTCAAGATGTGGGTCTTTCAGGTGTACAGCAAAGTGATTCCGTTTCACATACAATATTGGGTTTTTTTTTTTCAGATTCTTTTCCCTTATAGGTTATTACAAAATATTGAGTACTACACAGTAGGTTGGTTATTTATTTTATATATAATAGTGTGTATCTGAAGGCTTCCCTGGTGGCTCAGACAAGAAAGAATCTGCTTGCAATGCAAGAGACCTAGGTTTGATTCCTGGGTGAGGAAGATCCCCTGGAGTAGAAAATATCAACTCACTCCATTATTTTTGCCTAGAGAATCCCATGGACAGAGAGCCTGCTTGGCTACTGTCCATGAGGTCACAGAGGATCGGACATGACTGAGCAGGCATGCACACACAGAGAGTGTGCACCTGTTAATTCCAAACTCCTAATTTATACCTCTTCTCTGCTCTTCCCCTTGCTAACTATTGTAAATCAACTATACTTGAGTTAAAAGGAAAATAGAAAAAAAAATTACTTTGTCATAGGGGGAAAATGCATGTTATCTGTATTAGCAATTAACTCAGGTAAAATGCAACTGAAATATTTCTGATCTTTCCCAGTTATATGAAAATAAACTTAGAATGAGTTTTCTTCTAATAAAAAAAAAGACTTAGAAATAAAAAAACAAGGTTCTTTCATTTCTTCAAAAGCCACACCCCCGTCACCTCAGGGCATTCACATGAGCTATTCCCCTCACCTGGAAGGTTTCCAGTTGGCCCAGCTCTATCACAGAACTGTATCCCCATGAGTTCACTTCAGTTTAGTCGCTCAGTCGTGTCCGACTCTTTGCGACCCCATGAATCGCAGCACACCAGCCCACCCTGTTCATTATCATCTCTTGGAGTTCACTCAGACTCATATGCATTGAGTTGGTGATGCCATCCAGCCATCTCATCCTCAGTCATCCCCTTCTCCTCCTGCCCCCAATCCCTCCCAGCATCAGAGTCTTTTGCAATGAGTCAACTCTTCGCATGAGGTGGCCAAAGTACTGGAGTTTCAGCTTTACCATCATTCCTTCCAAAGAAATCCCAGGGTTGATCTCCTTCAGAATGGACTGGTTGGATCTCCTTGCAGTCCACGGAACTTTCTTAACTGCTATTCATCTTCCTTTTCTTGGCCATGAGGCATGGCTTGTGGGATCTTAGTTCACTGACCAGGGATCAAACCCCTGTCCCCAGCAGTGGAAGCATGGAGTCCTAACCACTGAACCACCAGAGAAGTCCCTCCTCTTCATCTCCTATGTCTGTTTCAAGCATCACTTTCTCAGAAAACACTTACCTAGTCTAGCTTACACCACTCTCGTCACTCATCCTTAGAGCAATTGCTACACTCAGAAATCACGTATTCTTGATGATCCAGCTAATGACTACCTCCCTGCCTAGACTATAAGCGACACGAGGGCAACAATTACATCTGCTTTACACATCATTGTTGCTATAGAGGGAACCAAATATTCTTAATGTGTCGAACAAAGGAATGAATTAATGCAAAAGAAAGAACACCATCTTACCACAGATATAGGTGGCATCTCCAATTCCAACTTTGCATTTGAGTTACTGGGGCTTTTCACTTGGTAATATGGCCATTCAGTCACTAAGTCACGTCTGACTCTGCAACCCCACAGACTGCAGCACACCAAGCTTCCCTGTCCTTCACTGTTTCCTGCAGTTTGCTCAAACTCATGTTCATTGAGTCGGTGATGCCGTCCAACTATCTCATCCTCTGTCGCCCACCTTCTGCTTCAGTCTTTTCCAGCATCAGAGTCTTTTCCAGTGAATCAGCTCTTTGCATCAGGTGGCCAAAGTACTGGAGCTTCAGCTTCAGTATCAATCCTTCCAATGAATATTCAGGACTGATTTCCTTTAGGATTGACTAGCTTGATTTTGCTGTCCAAGGGACTCTTAAGAGTCTTCTCCAGCACCACACTTTGAAAGCATCAGTTCTTCAGTGCTCAGCCTTCGTTATGAGTCAACTCTAACATCCGTACATGACTTCTGGAAAAACCACAGCTTTGACTATCTGGATCTTTTTGGGCAAAGTGATATCTATGCTTTTATTTTTTTTCCCCATTCGGTATAATACATGTTAATATCCATTCTTATTTTTATAATCAAAAAAGTCCGAGGAAGAAGGTAAGGAATCAGTTCTTCAGTGCTCAGCCTTCGTTATGAGTCAACTCTAACATCCGTACATGACTTCTGGAAAAACCACAGCTTTGACTATCTGGATCTTTTTGGGCAAAGTGATATCTATGCTTTTATTTTTTTTCCCCATTCGGTATAATACATGTTAATATCCATTCTTATTTTTATAATCAAAAAAGTCCGAGGAAGAAGGTAAGGTTACTCCAGGGCAGTCTTATTTCTGATCTATATTGTTGATCAACTTGGTGTTAAGAGGGTGAGAAACATTAAGTATAGTCACACAAGAAGAATCACAGCTCAAGATCTCACGATGGCTTGTGCTAAGGTAAGTTATTTCACCTGGGCCCTTAGAAAGAAAACTCTGGGGATTATTCTCTATTTCCTAATGAGGGCTTCTCCTCAGGGAGGAAGAGACAAGGATGCTCCCAAGGCACTGAGCCCACATTCCTAGTTCCCCAGGCTTCAACTCATCACTTTGGAGTTAGGGTCAAGGCCATCAGCTACATCAGCTCCACACTGATGCTGATTGCCCACATCCCTCTGACAGGATGCTCTGCCCTCCCCCTGCTCACACAAAAGAACTTC
Organism: Madoqua kirkii; assembly: GCA_006408675.1. Taxonomy (NCBI): domain Eukaryota; kingdom Metazoa; phylum Chordata; class Mammalia; order Artiodactyla; family Bovidae; genus Madoqua; species Madoqua kirkii. Next base: position 1,070 of record SJYC01055479.1, on the reverse strand, counting down.
AGTCTCCCAAAGAAGAAATTCACAGGGATTTATGACTCAATCAACTCACCAAAAGGAGCATAAATGGGATTAGTTTTAATATTGTTAAGTTGCAAAAATACAGGCATATGTGCGTGCCAAAGCGAAAATGTACGCAAGCAAAGGAGGAAAACATATGGGAACCCATATGGCGAAAAGCACATGGCTAGACCCTCACACACTTCTCATTTACAACAAGAAGCAAAGTTAGTGAACATAAATTTGCTTTGCAAAAATATGAGAGGAACAGCTTGTTTGCCCATAACTGTTCCACTGAGCAAGATAGGGATAACCTTGATTTCTCAACTCAGACACCTCTTTCTCACACTCCGGGGATTAATTAGGCTCTTAAACAATTTCAGATTAGAAACAAGAATCCTGGCTGCCTCGCAGAGAGACAGAGAAGTGGGCGCCGGACTGGGTGAGGCAGTGGGTCAACCGACAGGCAATGCCATCTGTGGCTGGCACTGGTACCTGGGGTGACTCAGAAGAGAAATGAGGTTGGTGGGTCTCCGCAGGTTTATCATAATTGAAGCAGAGAAGCAATGGAGAGCTACTGCAGACAATGGCAGGGAAGTGGTTTCCACTTGGAGGCTGTGTTTTCTCAGCACCATTGAGTGGTGGCTAGAAACTGTCCAGATGCAAGAAGGTAGATGTGGAATTAGAGAGGAGAATATAAGAGCATGGGTGCCCCAGATAACAAGCGGGATTTGATACAATATATCACTTTATATTGAACCTGTTCAATCTTTGTACAGAAGACAAAGATGGACTTGGAAAACAAGGACAATGTTCCTTTCACAGATCTCCCACTTTAGTCACCTGTGAGTCATTTGCCATTAACGTTTTCAAGCCTGTTTCTTTGCCTGGGAAATATTTCTTCTCTGACCTATTTTAGAGGCTTGCTATAAACCCTCTTGAAATAATGCATGTGGAAATATTTTATAAACAGTACTTTCTTACATAAGCATGTTGTTAGTGGAAACCTAGAGGTTCCTCTTACTTATGATTCCTAGTTTGCATTTTTTCAGTTCAGTTCAGTCGCTCAGTTG
>SJYC01055478.1:0-27584 GCA_006408675.1 Madoqua kirkii | reverse complement strand
GCTCCTTTCAGCTGCCGCCCCTGGCCTCAGGCTCGAGCTCGGGGTGGCTCCTCAGGGTTACTGCCCCTGGCCTCGGGCGCAAGGTGGCTCCTCCCAGCTGCTGCCCCTGGCCTCGGGCTCATGGTGTCTCCTCAGCGTCACTGCCCCTGGCCTCGAGCGCTAAGTGGCTTCTTCTGGCTGCCCCTCACCTCGGATGCAGGGTGCCTCCTCCCTGCTGCCACTAACTTCGGGGGTAGCTCCTCTCAGCCGTTCCTGCGCCATCACAGCCTGGTACTCTAGGCTGCTGCCCCTGCCCTTGGACGTGGGTAGCTCCTCTCGGCCACACTTAGTGCGCCGGCCCAGCTCTCGCAGCCGTCTGCGCTTAGTGCGCCGGCCCGGAATTTGAAGTAATTATTGATTTAATGGCAACCCACTCCAGCATTCTTGTCTGAAAAATCGCAAAGATAGAGCAGCCTGGCGGGTTACAGTTCATGGGTTCGCAATAAGTCGGACATGACTGAGCTACTAAGCACACGTACATACAAATGTTGCAAAAATAGTAGAGAGAGGTCTGTGTACTCATCACCAGCTCCCTCGATGGTGGTATCTTTTCTAGTTAAAGCACGTCTTTAAGGCCAGGTGATTGATTGGGCACGGCACAGTTAACCATGTGATGGGGCTGAGATTTTTATTTTTTTTTGGCATGTACCCATATTTTATACCTTTGTGTCTAATTCTAACATTTCATCATGCATATCGTTTCATCTAACTACCTGAATAATCGAGGCATGGGGCTGTCTCTTGATGGCAAAGCAACAGCTTTGAACAACTTCTTTCCCTCCTTTGCACCAACTGCTGGCCACCACTGACAGGTTATGCATCTTGACACTTTTTCCATTTAGGGAATGTTTTAAAAGTGGAATCATACAGCATCCTACCCTTTGACAATGACTCTGTGCATTCCTATAATGTCTTTAGGTCCACCTATGATGTCAACTGACATAATAGTCCATTTACTTTTTATTGCTGAAACACATTTCAAGGTGTGGGTGTAACCAGACACCCCTTGAAGGACAAGTGAAGTGAAGTTGCTCAGTCGTGTCCGACTCTTTGCTACCCCATGGGGTATAGCCTGCCACTCTCCTCTTGTCCATGGGATTTGGGCTGTAGCCTACCACTCTCCTCTTGTCCATGGGATTTTTCCGGCAAAAGTACTGGAGTGGGTTGCCATGTCCCTCTCCAGAGAATCTTCCTGACCCAGGGATTGAACCTGGATCTCCCACTTTGTAGGCAGACCCTTTACCATCTGAGCCACCAGGAAATCCTTGAAGGACATTTGGACTATTTCTAGGTTTACCTATCACAAATAAAACTGTTGTGTCGTTCTGAATTTTCAGGTGGACCAGAGAAGCTCTGAATAACTAATAAAGGACTCATGATGTTAAAGAGTAAGAGACAAAGACAGAGGTAGGCATGATAATGCATAATAAAAAGGCACAATTATAAATATTAGCACTTTCCTTTCAGGGCTACTGGGGCAGTAAATTAGCTAAAACATGTAGCGTTATAACAGGGCTTGACATACAGTAAGCATGATGTTAACATAACCAGCTCTCAGGATGGCTGTAAGTTACAAGGATTCTAAGAAGAAATTTAAATTAAAACATGGCACAATGGCAATTTAGAACACTGTTGGCAATTCATGTATGTGTGTCTAGTGTAATTATAAGCCTTCCATTCATTCTCTCTTGTGGTCCTGGTGATCATCTGAGGAAGTTGGCATAAATAGTCCCATCTGCAGTCTAGAAGATTGGGGTTCCTGGAGATGATATGATCTTTCTAAAGTCACTCAGGCAGTTAACTGCTTGGGCCAGATTTCAATCCCAGGTTATAAGAATCTGAAGGCTAGCTCTATCTAGAAGCTGAAGCTCCAATACTTTGGCCACCTCATGCCAAGATCTGACTCACTGGAAAAGACCCCGATGTTGGGAAAGATTGAGGGCAGGATGAGAAGGGGGCAACAGAGGATAAGATGGTTGGATGGCATCATCAACTCACTGGACATGAGTTTGAGCAAACTCCGGGAGGTAGGGAAGGACAGGAATGCCTGGCATGTTGCAGTTCATGGAGTCACAAAGAGTCAGACATGACTGAGTGACTGAATAAAAACAATCTAGACGCTAACCCAGCCACAAGGAGTTGACACCTATACATGAGGATGAGGTGGCATTTCCTTTATTTGGAATGTGAGGGACTTGGTAATTTCTTTTAAGCCTTTCTTCTCAAGGACATCCAGGATGAAATATACGAGTTGGAGTAGAAACATTCTGGGACCAGTGTATCTGCTAACCTCAACACCTGGCAGAGAGAATAGGAGAGAGACAGACCTGCTCAGCCAGGTCAGGACCAAGGATGAGGATTTTGCTGGAATTATACCTTAGATGGAATTTACTTGTCTGCACTGTCATATCCAGAACAAAGCTGCACCCACTGCTACGTACCGCCCCCTCCCCCTCACACCAGGATATTCATCCAGGATGAAATATACGAGTTGGAGTAGAAACATTCTGGGACCAGTGTATCTGCTAACCTCAACACCTGGCAGAGAGAATAGGAGAGAGACAGACCTGCTCAGCCAGGTCAGGACCAAGGATGAGGATTTTGCTGGAATTATACCTTAGATGGAATTTACTTGTCTGCACTGTCATATCCAGAACAAAGCTGCACCCACTGCTACGTACCGCCCCCTCCCCCTCACACCAGGATATGTGTGTGCTCGCTAACTCACTTCAGTCATGTCTAATTCTGCAACCCCATGGACTGTAGCCCTCCAGGGTCCTCTGTCCATGGGATTTTCCAGGCAAGAATTCTGGAGTAGGTTGCCATGCCCTCCTCCAGGGGATCTTCCTGACCCAGAAGTCTAACCCCCATCTCTCCTGCACTGGCAGGCAGGTTCTTTACCACTAGCGCCACCTGGGAAGCCCCAGGATATGCATTCGTAACACTTATTCCTTATCTTATTTTACTTGCTTTCATTTTAAATTAAAAGGTCTTTATTCTTTGGAAACAGTGTCAGAATTTATTTTTTTGGGCTCCAAAATCACTGCAGATGGTGACTGCAGCCATGAAATTAAAAGATGCTTACTCCTTGGAAGAAAAGTTATGACCAACCTAGATAGCTTATTGAAAAGCAGAGACATTACCTTGCCAACAAACATCTGTCTAGTCAAGGCTGTGGTTTTTCCAGTGGTCATGTGTGGATGTGAGAGTTGGACTGTGAAGAAAGCTGAGCACTGAAGAACTGATGCTTTTGAACTTTGGTGTTGGACAAGATTCTTGAGAGTCCCTTGGACTGCAAGGAGATCCAACCAGTCCATTCTGAAGGAGATCAGCCCTGGGATTTCTTTGGAAGGAATGATGCTAAAGCTGAAACTTCAGTACTTTGGCCACCTCATGTGAAGAGTTGACTCACTGGAAAAGACTCTGATGCTGGGAGGGATGCAGGAGGAGAAGGGGATGACAGAAGATGAGATGGTTGGATGGCATCACTGACTCAATGGATGTGAGTCTGAGTGAACTCTGGGAGATGGTGATGGACAGGCAGGCCTGGCATGCTGCGATTAATGGGGTTGCAAAGAGTCGGACACGACTGAGTGACTGAACTGAACTGATTCTTTATTATTTATTTTTTTCACAATAAATTTGATTTTTTTTACTTTTAATGTTTTTAGCTTTTATGTTTTTGCTTGATTTTTAAAATCTTTTGTTCTTGATTCAATATAAAATGTACAGTTGTCTAACAGCACTGTAAAGCCACTATACCTCCAATAAAATTTAAAAAATTAAAAATAAAGATTAGGTTGTGTTGCAGAGACAAAGCTATTACTTATTCTTGAAAGCTCAAGTCTTTCCTCAGAGAATGCCCTCCCCCACCACGTCCTTCTTAGTGAGGACTCATCAACTTGGTTATGTGGCCTTCTTTTTTTCAAAGAGGAATTAAAAATACTTTATCTGTGAATTCAGAATCACACTCAAGTTATCTTTACAGTTCAATTTATTATATAGAAATCACTTGGGATTTATATTTTCAGTTAAGTTCTTAACTGAGATTACAATACTTTTTAAGAAAGATTGCTACATTAATTCAGTACTTTTTCTAGTGTGCCAAATTGAAATGAAGGTGAAAGTGTTGGTCGCTAAGTCGTGTCAGACTGTTTGCTACCCCATGGTCTATAGGCTGTCAGGCTCCTCTGTCCATGGGATTCTCCAGGCAAGAATACTGGAGTAGGTTGAATTCCCTTCTCCTGGGGATCTTTCTGACCCAGGGATTGAACCTGAGTCTCCTGCATTGCAGGCGGATTCTTTACCATTGAGCCACCAGGAATACATACAAAAGTTCAAACTTCAGATTTATAGCACACAGTCTTCCAATCAACACAGACATTCCTTAAAGTTACCATATCATTCACATGTCACATTTGCAATTCTGAGCTGTTATCCGCAGAATAGCTCTCCTTTAAATACAGCAAAATTGACATGCCATGAAGCTCAGAGTTGTATAATAAAGCCAAGGACTCAAAGTTGTGCCATCTTTTAAAAGATTTGGCATTTCTGGACCAAAATGCACAACATGTAAAGAAGGTTAGGAACAATTCCTCCTCCTTATTACAGTTTATAAAAAAGAGAGACTAAGAGAAGTAGATAGAAAAAAATGCAGATGCTAAAAGACACACATGGCTTTAGGAAGCACTGACAATTCTGATATGAGAGAAGGAAGGAGAGATAGAAGAACTATCAAAAATGGAAACAACCATTTAAATAGTATTTAGGGCCATGTTAGTCGTTATCCAGACCTCAAACACTGAGGCACAAACAATTGATATGTACAATGTTATTACAGTTTTTAAAAGGAGGCCAAACGACTCCCACTCTACTCAAGAAAACAGAGAACCCGTAATACATTTTTAAACTGCTTCCATCAATGGCCACTCATGTTAAGGCATAAAGGAGTCAGCTTCAGGTACCTGGAAAACTCACTTCTGTGGAAGTGCTCATTCTCTTGCTCCCTGAGGTATTACTGTGTATGAGCTGATGTAGCAGCAACTCACTCGCAGGTGAATAGCTGTCAATTTAAAACCTCCATGGAGAGGACACAGAAAAGAAGACTTTATTATCCCTTCCAAACATCTGGCCTTTCCAAACATGCACTGGAAATGGGACTACGTATGGAGGCACTGCAGTGGGTTACACGGCACCCTCCTTCCAACACCGCAGCCTGGGGTTGGAACCCACCGGTCCCACCATGTATCCAAACACACTGGCCCCTTGCCTGTCCGCTTTGATGGCCTGTGCTGGGACATGTCCATTGTTCCTGGCCTCGGATTCCAGCATGATCCTAGTTTCTAAGCTGCAGGTCACTCAGAACATATTTCCATTGTGTGTGAAGTCTATTAAGGAAGAGCCACATTCTCTAGTGAATCCAATAAATGCCTAAAATAAATCCAATAAGTACCTAAAATAAAAATCTAAAATACGAAAACCTAAAATTAGGAAACAAAAACCTAAAAAATACCTTAAAAAAATCAAGTTAGTTTAAAGAGACTCCAAGGAAAGTGGCAATGGCGGGAACATTGACACCATGGGAACTGGCGAATGCCACCAGGCCTCCCTTGCCTGCCCACCCGCAGCCCCAGGCAATTTTTAACATTTACCAGCAGTATGACCTGAAACTCTGCCTTTTTCAGCTATCATTTCAGGCATAGATCGTATTCTTATGTTTTGAGCTGAAATTTTCATTCACTGGGTCTATGTAATTTTTTTAAGATTTTTTTTTTGAAATGGAACATTTTTTAAAGTCATTATTGGATTTTTACAATATTGCTTCTGTTTTACGTTTTAGTTTTTTGGCCATGAGGTATGCAGGATCTTAGCTCTCTGACCAGGGATAGAACCCACGCCCTCTGCAGTGGAAGCAAAGTTTTAACCACTGGACTTCTAGGAAGTCCCTACACACATTTTATATTTCAGAGATTCCGCATAGTCTCATATCCATAAATGCTTCCCATTCTCTAGCGTGATCAATAACTTATTCACCTTTACCTTTTTTTCTATAGTTTCTTGAGATTGGCATGTGCTTAGCTTGTCATCTTAAACCATAACCACAATTCTCAATCTTTAATAATCTGGTCATTATAATATTCTTTTTCTAAATGGAACTTGGGTATTCATTCTTGTATATAGTACCTAAATTTAAACAATCATATTCAAACATTGTATAAACATTTCAGAACATAGCTGTCCAGTAATCTGTGTTCTCTGGTGCGATTTTGTTGGAATTTCAAAGGAAGCACCATTACAACTTCTATTTCTTACTCTTGCTGGATGAAATAAAAATCAGTTGTTCTAAAAATGCTATGTGATGTTCAAGCTGTATTGGCTGCTCTTCTAAACCTTTACAAACAACTTCCCAAAGTTGCCTTAACTCCAAGTGAGAAGGAGTGTCCTTCTAAAATAAATATTGGTGGTCACCTGCAGGTGCAAATTTGAAATGGGCAAATCTCTCAGGTTCTAGTGCTTTGCAAACTCAGGAGACAATGCTTTGAGTTTATATGTTGAAATGTCATTGGGAGAGGGGAGAGAATGGAAGAAAAAAGAGACAGCAAAGTGAAGGCCAGAGCAAGGGAAAGACAAAAGGGAATTTGAAAGTTGAACATGGGCTGGGAGACTTCAAGGCGAGAGAGAAAATGTAAATTTAATATTCTTTTGTTTTTGAGGCTGAATTCCAAATACTGTGTTATATAAAAGATTAAGAATGTGGATGAATCTTCCTTATTTTAAGCGGGAAACAAACTTTACCGCAAAGCCATTATAAAGAATTGCTTTCAAACATTTCCATAAAATCAAAGTGCTTTTCAAGAGATTCCTAGGCTGATAGAACTGTGTGTTTAGGACCAAATAAATGCATTCTGGGATTTCAAGCATTTATAAAGACATGTGATTTTCCCAAATACATAGAAGCTGGTCTGATGGTTAGACATATTCTTGTATATAACATAAATCAAAATTCTCCCTGACTTACAGAAAAATTTCCACAGGGCCTATATCTTTGGGAACACAAGCTACCACTGTATTTATATTAAAGTTGAGCTTCCTGATACCCCCTATGATTCTTTTAATATTCTTGTTAATATTACTTTACAATATTGACATTTTGGATTTCAATATCTGAGGTCTTTACGCAAAGGGTGTCTGGGGATTTATTATCATTATCTTTCCCTATACCAAGGCAGGTGCTGAAATATGTGTTCTCAATGCACATGGAGAACATTAAATGGTGAAATTTTGAACAACGGTCCTGGTAAAAAAAATCCAGTGTCCATTTGTAAGTGCTTCTCACATAGTTAATGTTCCAAACTAGGGGGGCATTTTCGGGTCATTTTTCCTATATCTGTATGTGTTAATTTTAAAGTTCTATTGGGATTTAATTCACATACAACAAAATGCACTTATTTTTAGCATAGCATTGATTAGTTTTTGCTAATTTAAGCAGCAATATAACAACTACCCTGCTCAAGATTTTCATCACCCGCCAAAATGCCCCTTGTACTCCTTTGTAGATAATTATTAAAAATCCCTACCCTACATAATCATTGCCTGGATTTCAGTCACTCTAGATTAATTTTTGCCTGTTTTAGAATTTCATATGAATGACATCAGTGTCTAATTTTTTATTTTTTTTCTTTAGCGTAATGCTTTTGAGACTCATTCATTTTCTTACATGTATCAATGATTTGTTCCTTTTAATTGCTGAGAAGCCATCTGCTGCTTAAATTTACTACGATTTAGCTAGTTTACCTGTTGAGGGTTCTGGCTTACTTCTAGTCTGAGGCTATTACAAATAAAGCTGCTATGAACATTTGTGTACAATGCATATCTGTGGACATAGGTTTTCATTTATCTCTGGTGAATTCCTAGAAGTGGAATTGCTGGGTCATATGCTAAGTATATGTTTAACTTTATAGCAAGGTGCAAACAGTTTTCCACAGCGTTGATACTATGGAGAATGCAGCTCTTTAGTCTCTTTCCTGTTCGCCCATTTCTGTTTCCTATGACCTTAAAAGAACCTAAGTATATTAGTGAGATCATCAGGCCGTTTAACCTAACCTGGGACCTGTGCTCTCCTGAATGTAAACCATGCCTCCTCTAACCTGCTGATTCTTTTCTTAGATAAAAAGAAGACCAACTCTCTACCTCTAAGATCCCTCCCTTACGCCATCAAGCAATCCTGCATGCAGGGGCAAGGCAATTGAAGATAGAGTCAGCCAGTCCATACGCAATGGAGATGTAGAACCCAGACTCCCACCTTGAAGACTCATCGATTCTTCCCCCTTCTTCCCCTTATAAACTCTCCTAGCCCATAGAACCCTCAGAGCTGGTCTCTGGACACAAGCCCACCCTTCCCCTAGGTGGCTGGCTTTTCTGATTAAAGCATCTTCCATTTCTAGTGATGCTTGCCTCTCAAACTACTGGCTTTTGGAGGTGAAGAGCCAACCTGAGTTAGGTAGCAATACCATTTCACAGTCCCAGAGTCAATATATGAGAGTTCAGTTGCTCCACAACCCCACCAACACTTGATATGGTCTGTCTTTTCAGTTTCTGTCACTCTAGTATTTGTGTAGTAGAGTTCCATTACGGTTTAATTTTCATTTCTAAGACATATGTTTAGCGTATTTTCATGGGCTTATTCCATTCATGTATCTTCTTTTGTGAATTGTCTGTTTCAATGTTTTGTTCACTTCAAGATAAGGTTGTTAGCATCATGAGAATTCTTCACATAGTGTAGATATAAAGTCTTTGTCAGGTATGTGTATGGCAAAGGTTTTCACCTAGTCTTTGACTTGTCTTTTTGTTTACTCATTGGTACTTTTAATTTTGATGAACCTAGTTATGAGCTAAATTTCATCCCCACCCCCACCAAAATAAAGAAATAAATAATACCTAGTCCCAATGCTTCAGAAAGTGACCTTATTTGGACATAGGGAATTTACAGAGGTAATTAAGATAATTTATTGCTCAGTAAAGAGTCGGACACTACTGAGCTAGTCATGCCCAACTCTTTGCAACGCTGCAGACTTTTCCTTCTGTGGGATTCTCCAAACAAGAATACTAGAGTGTGTTGCCATTCCCTCCTCCAGAGGATCTTTCCAACCCAAGGATCAAACCCATGTTTCCTGTATTGTAGGTGGATTATTTACTTCTGATCCACCAGGAAAGCCCAATTAAGATTATATGAGGTCATGAAAGAACATCCCCAATCCAGTATGTTCGATGCTCCTATAACAGGAGAAAATCTGACACAGGGAGGTGCACATAGGAAGACGGCCGTGTGACAATGACATCAGGGAGGGGCTGATGCACCTACAAGCCGGGAGACACCAAAGATGCCGGAAGAGGACGAGAAGCTCGAGGAGAGGCATAGACAGACCTCCCCTCCCAGGTCGCAAAAGGGACAAGAGGAAAATATGTTTATTACTTTTATTTGGAGTTGCACCAATTTTTTGGTTCCTAAGACCAATGGATAACTACCATCCTTTAAAAGTTTGAAAAAGCCATGTTGTTAAACATGGGGGCATAGAATTAGCAGTTCTTGCATACTTTTTTGGTAAATAAGAAGATGCGGGCTTCTGTTACTAGATCCACAATCTAATGTTTTTTTTAAACTATATTTACAGAACAGGGGACCTAGGATGATTTTTGGGTTTAGGGATAAGAGTAGTAGGGGTAGAATATGAAGGGATATAAGTGCATTCTCTCACGTAAAGGAGGGTAGAATATTGTTAATATGGTGGGTGTATTTGCCTCGTTGTGTTGTGATTAATATGTAGGTCGCAAAAGGGACAACCGTGCCTATACCCTGATCACAGGCATCCTGCCTCCAGAACTACGAGGAAACACATTTCTGTTGTTTAAGCCATGAGGTCTGCAGTACTTTGTTATGGGAACCACAGAAAAATAATACAAAACACATTTATCATTTTTCTCTTACACTTAGAGCTTTTAGTGACCTAGCAAGTCCTTGTCTAGTTCAACATTCCTTAGATTTATTCTTAGGTTTTCCTCTAGATTTATATTATTTTTATATCACACACAGGCACACTCCACACATTTTCCCTTTCACTGGGTTTCACTTCTAGATTTTCTAATGCCTGAGAGAGCACTTGTTTCTTATATAATTTATAGAATTTATCATAGTTTCTGTTAACAGGGTAAATACACCAAGTGGCTCTTTGCCCATCTCTTCAAGTTCAACTCGGAGTAAGTTTTATTTCCAAGAGGATAAGATCCGCTGTTCTTCAGGGTCCCTCCCTATTAAGTTGGAGATGACCACAGCTAAAGTCTTAATACCAGTCACCGAGTTCCCAGCACAGCAGGCGCGAGAGTACTTAACCCTCTCTATCACCTTTCTACCCCTCTGGGTAAATGTTCTGAAAACACTGAGAAGGAGATCCTTTCTCTCCTAGATGTACAAAAACACCAATATTTTCAGTGCACTTTCTAGCACTCTACTTAAAGAAAGTACTGACCACCCTTTGACGAGTGCATGTCCACCTTGAGATATCAGTGTCCTTGTTGTAAGTTACTCTTACGGTACCTCTGCCCTTCATAGCTGGGAAAACAAAAAGCTTCTAAGGAAGGTCATGAAAGGGTCTGGGGAAATGATTCAGTACATGTTCTCTGTAAATCCTTCGAATTCCAGTGACAGACGCATGTGGTCTCTTTGCTCTTCCATCATTGCGTTACAAATACAGCATTGTTTCCTGACTTCTCAAGTTCTGTTGTGCTTTAGAAGCAAGGCTTCACTGTACCAACTCTGAAAACTTCCTCCAGGGAAATGCCTTACCCTTGACTGACAGGTGTCTCCACGTCACTGTGGGCTCCGGTCTGCCGATAGCCAGACACAGCAGGGTCACGCTGCTCCCCTCGTTCACGGTGACATCCGAGGAGATGTTCATGATCTGCGGAGGGACTGGAAAGAGACAGAGAAGAAAAGACATACATGAGAAGGATTCTTTGCAGAAAAGGAGGCATCAGCCTCATATGTATTCAAACAGCATGTTTTGATGATGGATAGTATTCTCCATCAAAGCGTCTGCCTCCAATGCGGGAGACCTGGGTTCGATCCCTGGGTCAGGAAGATACCCTGGAGAAGGAGATGGCAACCCACTCCTGTATTCTTGTCTGGAGAATCCCATGGATGGAGGACACTGATAGGCTACAGTCCACGGGGTCGCAAAGAGTCAGACACAACTGAGCGGCTTCACCTTCACCTTCAGTTTATTATGTTTGATTCAGCAAGGAGTGTGACCATTAACACACGTACTGGGCACTCCTGGAGGCAGTTCTATGTAAGGTCTGGTAATAGCAGGAGGCAGGTGTGTGAGTGAGGGTGGCGTTCTGAGGAGGCAGTGACTGAAGAGACAGGCGTTACTGACGGTGGATGGAAAAGCAGAAGCAAAGGGAAAATCAAAGCGCTTTGAAGAGTTCCTGTCTAGCTGCGTGCCTCGGTCTCATCACACGTCCCTCTCTGATTGCCCTTCGCTTTTCCTCTTCTCTTCCTATCTGAAAACACACAGCTCATCTCTCACGGGGCATCAAAGGTCACTTCCCCCTGGCAGTTTTCCCTCGCCTCTTCCCAAATCCTGAAAAGAGAATCCCCCACCTCCCCTAGCAAAGGAGCTGGATGTGTTATCCTTACAGTTGATTATTTTACACCTGTCTCACTCTCTTGTATCCTCAGTTTATTTTTTAAAATATATGTAAACACATTGTTAATGGGCGTGTAATTGCTTTACAATGTTGTGTTAGTTTCTGCTCTACAACAATGTGAATCGGCTATGTGTATATTTCCCCACCCTCTCGAGTCTCCCTTCCACCCCCTCCCCCTCCCCACCCCTCTAGGTTGTCACAGAGCACTGAGCTGAGCTCCCTCTGCAGCAGCCTCCCACTAGCTCTCTGCTTTACACACGGTAGTGTATTTATGTCAATCTTCATCTTCCAATTCATCCAACTTCTTCACTCCCACCCCACCCATGTCTATGCCTGTCTCTTTACCTAGAGAGTGAGGTGCTGAAAGATAAGGGGGGAATGACATCCACCTCTATTCCGCAGTGTCTTGCATAAGGCTAATGTGGGTACCTGCTTAATTCCTCTTTGAAAGAAAGTTCCAAAAACCTATTGAACAAATCTGAAAACTAAGAGGGGAGGGGCAAAGCTTCTAATGGAGGAGTTCTGATACTGAAAGCTTTCTTCTCAATTTTCTTTCAGATTCTCAAAATAAAAGAAAGGTCAGCAGAGAGAGGAGCTCCAAGCTTATATATCTGTGCTCATTTATTCCAACTGCCAGTTTAATTATGAATTATGAATTAGCAAACAGGTAGAGTCCTAGGAGATTCCAAACCACCTGGGTCAGTGGTAGAAGAGAGTTATAGCTGATGCTTGATCCAGAAAACCCTGCAGCCTAGAGTTTTATGCTGCTGAGACCATAGAGTAAGTCTTTTTCAAGGAGAAGCCATAAGTAACATGGAGAACATTTGCCATCATAAGGGAATCCACGTTACCAAATAAATAAAATGTACCTGGCTTATAAATCTGCCACGTTTTAGATTATTTCTGCATTAGGAATTGGTCTGAAATTTCATTGCACATATTTTACCAAAACACACGCTGGGAAAGAATAGTGTACTTTCTAACTACATTGCACTCCCTTGAGAAAACCCTACTACTTGTTTTTTCAGTATTTTCCAGCTTGTTAAAAAATCATTCCTGGCTTAGAAATGTCAATACTTTTTTTCTCATTTTTATCAAGCAACAGCTTCAGTGTACCTTCCAGAATATTTTCAGAATAACATCCGCTTATTTGGATGGGTTAGGCTGTCTGAAGCGCTCTTTTTCGAGACCCAAGCATCTCACTTATTGTAAGGTGGACACATCTGAGGCGGGAGGGTGGGGGGCATAGCTGATCAATGGAAGATGATTTAGGACATTGAAGCTGTGATGTCCAAGGATGGTTCTCTCAGTACAGCCTCCAGTTCAGAGCTACTATTTCCACATGTGTTTGTCTGATAATTTAAAAGGTGCTGGGTTAGGAGATATTGGCAAAATCCTACAGATATTTGAGGGATATCCTCTTTTCCCAAGTGCGTGGATAGTGCCCCCTCCACTAGGAGGGAGCCTCCTGGAGTGGGATTCTGGAGGTTGATCCCAGCGTTTCACCAATTCTCAGGCACTGCCCCCTATATCCTCTGCAGGCCCACACTGTCCTCTGTCACTTTCCACAAAGAAGGAAAGATAAGGACAGCGTGAAGGGGGAGGGTTGCCAGCAAGACAGGAAACACAGACAGGAAAGTGGGAGAAAGAAAATTTTTTTTCTGTTTTCAATCATGACATCATTATTAATACTTAAGATGTAATAATAGGTGTTAGGACTTCCCAGGTGGCTCAGCAGTAAAGAATCCACCTGTACTGCAGGAGATGTGGGTTTGATCCCTGAGCTGGGAAGATCCCCTAGAAAGGAAACAGCAACCCAATTTGCCTTGGAAATCCAACGGACAGAGGAGATTGGTGGGCTGCAGTCTATGAGGTCGCAAAGAGTCAGACACGACTGAGCAACTAAACCACTAAAATACTAGGTATTGCTCAGTAACATATAATTTGTTTCAAATAGCTTACATATGCATTATCTCATGACTTTGTCACTAATTATGAGGTAAATAGAACAAATATTCTCACTATTAAAAATGAAGAAATTGAGGCATGGGGAGGGGTAAGTAAATTGCCAAAAATGATGTGGTCAATAAATGACAGAATTCCTTCCATTATATTGTGTCACCTCTGTTTAACGTATCAGTGCCCCAAACACAATATTTATATTTGCATTTTCTGTTTCCTCTGCTTCTAGGGTCCTCCCACCACCTCTTCCCTCGTGGCGATGCCCACCGTGAATGAAAGCACCTCCTGGTCAGTCAGCTTCTCCACGGAAGCTCCGGCTATGGAGTGTGGGGCGGCTCAGTCATTTGGTCTTACCGGCACCAAGCTAGCAAAGGGAGGTACTCAACACTTCTCAATTTCTTTTCAATCTGAATTGAATTTCTGCCTCCATCATAACTCATGTATATATATATATACATATATATATAAATGAACATTTGGAAATGACTTTAAGTGCTTCCACCTATATTGACAAGAGTGCTTTGTTCAATTTTCAAACACATATCTGTGGCATATGAGTTTCTCTCTCTATCATCTATCTATCCATTGTTGGAGATTATGAATATACAGATAAACACAAAAATGTATAACAATCTCACTAGAAATGCTGAAATGACCCACAGAAAATGGCAGGACCCGCATGAGTCTAATTAAAGGATGACAAATAGCTCAGTGTGTTTCCGGCCACATCTGCAGACACTGGGGACCCTCCCTGCAGGTCTTGTGTGCACCTGGGTATCTTCTCATTGGTGGTGTTGAGTCACAGTGTGTCCTCACATGACTGGGCAGATGCATCACTGCACAATGACAAGGACTTCAGATTTGGTCATTTTAGATGGATGATGGGTGAGTTGATAGTAGACACATAGATACAGACAAATAGATACCTATACAGATACAGATGTAGATATAGACATAGATAAAATATTGTCCCTCTCTGTTATATGCATACACACACACACACACACCTACAGAGAAACAGACAAACACAGTTTTATCAGACTGCAATTGTTATCTTGAGGAAGGAAGGTATCTTGGGCTCTGGGTTACCAAGTGGTATTTACATGTTCTCTCTGTACTGTCAGCATGGATGACCACTCTTAAAGATACCCATGTGTCTTACCCATGGCTCTTCCTTTCCAGTCTTGCTGCCACTGGCTGAGTTGAGAAGCTCATCACCTCTTCCTCAGAATGTTACAATTTCCTCATTTCTCTACCCACCACTGTTCCATAGCTCAGACCGCATACAGCCACCACCACGCCCTCTTAAAGATTGCTTTTGCCTAACCCCCAACCTTTGTCCCCAGCTGAGACTATGGAGTCCAAACTTTTGCACAATATCTATCAAATCATTCCCAGTCTGAGCGTAGCCTCAGTGCCAGCCCCCCTGCCCTGCCCTGACAAGGAGCCCCATGTCCTCTCTGGGGCTACACCTTTCTCTCCTCCTGGTGCTTTTACATACTATACTCCTTTTTCAGGAAGACACCTGCACTTCCTAGGGCCCTAGGAGCTGCTCACCTTCTACACTCAACTTGAATATGAGCTTCTTTATGATGCTTTCACTGCTTCTTCTACCCTCAAGGCATTTCTGTTTATATATTTATCATATCATTTATCTTTACCACTAAGCTCCATCCATGGACAGAATCTGCTATATTCTTCCTTGTGTTCCTATAGTATAACAACAAACCTGACGTGAAGTAGCATCTTTCTCCCAAATGTAGTGCATAAAAGTGTAGATTTTTAAAGTGTATATCTTGAACCTGCCAAGTATACTCCACCCTAGACACTTGACATCTGCCCTTTCTCCTCCCTGAAATACTCTCTACCTGATTCTTTTTTTTTTTGTCAGTTATAATGTGTGTTACTAACATAGATCACAGTTTCCTTTGTGAAGCATTACCATATGCATCCGTGGCATCATTTTCAAAAGCTGTCCAGTCCACACTCAAAATATTTATCCACCCTCTATTGCTGCCTTTGGTTTATTTTCAACCCAATCTGTGATGCAAACAATTTCAAGCTCTGAGATAAAAAAAAGTTATTCTAAAGGAGAACCGTTTCTTTGTGCAAAGGTAATTGGGAACTGAACTCTGGATATACCGGCCCCAACCTACACAAAGGTGATATGAGCGGCCCTACGCTACACAAAGGCTGAAACAGTGTGTGGGAGGCTGTGCACCACAGCTTAGGTCCTGGAGTTGGTAACCTTGTCTAACCTTGGCTTTAGCCCCTCTGAGCCCTGGTTCTCCATCTGTAGAATGAAGATGATAGAACTGATCTCTCTTAGTTGGTATAAGAACTGAGTGTAAATGTGTATAGCATGCTAGTACAGTGACTGGAAATAAGTAAGTGCTTAATAAATGTTAGCTGCCTTTGTTCATATATATATGGCTGCTAATATTATACATGCCATTTAGAATCTCATAAATAGCTTGGTGGTGGTGGTGGTTTAGTCACTAAGTCATATCTGATTCTTTGCATCCCCTTAGACTGTAGCCCGCCAGGCTCTTCTGTTCATGGGATTTCCCAGGCAAGAATGCTGGAGAGGGTTGCCATTCCCTTTCCAGATAAATGACCTAATCTGTGCCTAACTGCTCATTCTTTCAATCTCAATTCCTTCCATTTTAAGTCAAGACATATAAATGAAGTTTGCCTTGGATCACAGGGACAATTTCATGATATATGCTTGCAGAATAAAAGGGAAATACTTGATAAGTGATTATTCATCTCTGCCTCTTCATCTGAGCTACTGAACCTAAGTGAATGTATAGGGGAAATTGTACATTTCTATAAAGAAATGGCCTGGCTCTTCCATATCTATTTTCTTTCAGGGGCATCTGCTTCTATTTCTAGAAGGAACCTCGGCACTGCAGATCTCTGTTTCCAGGGCAGTAATTCCACCTGTTAAAACCCTTCCGTGTTTTAAGTGTTTTAAGACTGAATGGCACAGTCAAAACAAATGAAAAAAGAGAATCTTATAATTTGAGTATAGAGGCTAAAGTCTGAATGCCACTTTTTTATTGGCTACACAGGGTCTTAGTTGCAGCTTGTGGGATCGAGTTCTCTGACCAGTGATCAAACCCAAGCTTCCAGCATTGGGAAGATGGACTTTTAACCACTGGACTACCAGGGAAATCCCTGCATACTACTTCTTTCCAACTACTTTTTGCGTGATTAAGCCCTTGAAGTATAAGCTTCCTCAACCATAAAATGGGGATAAAAATATTCGCCACACAGGAATGTGGAGAAAAGATTAGAGATAATGATTGTAAAGAGACTTAAATACTTATTATTTTTGTTTTTACTTTATTATTATATTTTAATCACCCCCAGAGAATAACAAAATATTAAGAGACCAGGGAAAACGAATATAAACTGCATTCTAGTACATTTTTTAAACCTCAGGGCTAGTTTATAAAAATAATAGACTTTTAAAGTCTCATTGTTTTATTCTTCAAGGATTACCTTTTATTTTGCATTTTAACAAGGAAGATAATTTCATAAGCTAGAGTTAAGACTAATTTGGGAATTATAGCAAGCATACTAGGCTTGATCATGCCGTATTTTCTATACTAAATCGTCTGTATGGTGCAAAGAGCATTACACCAACTGTCAGGAGATGTGGACTCTAATGTTGCCTTCTCCATAGCTGTGTGATTTTTTGTAAATTAGTTAATAGTTCTGGCTTAAGGTGTGTGTGTGAGAGAGAGAGATGGGTGTTTCTGTGTGCGGATATGTGTGTATGTATGTGGTGGCGGTCTCTTATTTATTTGGTTAGTTTTGAGTGAAGAAATTAGATTATGAATTCTTAGGTATATTCTAGCCTAAATTCTGAGTTGATTATCTTCTAATAACAGTGAAAGTTCAAGGTGGCTACTATGGGGTACAAAGTGACACTATCAGCAGGAACAGTAACAAAATAGCTAGTGTGTATTTATTTGAGCCTGGTATTAAGTGCTCTTATACATCATTTCCTTCAGTCCTCAACTTATCCTTAGTAAAGTCTTCCTATTAAAAAATCAGCATAAGAGTAGATATCTACATCAGTGGAAAAGAATTACATGTCCAGAAATACATCCGTACATGTATGGTCAATTGATTTTCAATAGGATGTCAACACTATTCAATGAAGGAAGAATAGGCTTTTCAACAAATTGTGTTGGAGCAACTGGACAGCCACAGGAAAAATAATGAAGTTGGACTCCAACATTGCATCATATACAAAATTAACTCAAGATGCATCACATACCGATATTTAAGAACTAATTCCTAGAAGAAAGCAAAGGTGTGAATCTTTGTGATCTTGGATCAGGCATGATTTCTTAGATATGACACCAAAGGCACAAGAAACAGAAGAAAAGAAATAGGTAAACTGTACATTACTGAAATTTTAAAAACTTTTAATTGTATTCAGTTTGAAGCAAAGTTTGTGCTACAAAGGATACTAGTAAGAAAGTGAAAAAACTCCCACAGAATGGGAGAAAATTTTTACAAATAATATCACTGATAAGGAATTAGTATCTAAAATGCATAAAAGCACATGCAACACAACAAAAAATACAAACAACCCAATTAAAATGTAGACAAAGGGATCTGAATAGACTTTTTCAGTGAAGATACACAAATAGCCAGCATACACATGAAAAAATGTTCAGCATCATTATTCATTAAGAAAATGCAAATCAAAACCACAATGAGTTTCCGCTTCACATCCACTAAAATGGCTATAATCAAAAAGACAGATAATAACAAGAGTTGGTGAGGATGTAGAGAAATTGGAACCCTCCTGCATTGCTAGTGGAATTGTAAAATGGTGCAGCCGCCTGACAGTCTGGCCGTTCCTCAGAAGATTAAAGATAGAGGTAGCATGTGATTTACCAATTCAACTCCTAGGTATATACTCAGGACGAATGAAAACACATCCACACAACATCTTTTACACCAATGTTAATAACAGCATTATTCGTGGTAGGCAAAAACTGGACACAACACAGACTTTCATCCACAGCTGAATGGATCAACAAAATATGGCACATCCACAGAGTAGAATACAATGCATCCATGAACAGAAGCGAAGTTCTGATGCTTTAACATGTGTGAGCCTTGGAGACACTGTTACGTGGAAGAAGCCAAACACAAAAGGCAACATGTAAGTTCCCAAATGAGCCAATCCATAGAGACAGAAACTACATTTGTTGCCAGGGGCTGGGGAGAGGGCCAATAGGGAGAGGCCACTCGTGGGCCTGGGTTTCTCTCAGGGGTGATGCTCTAGAGTTGGACAGTAGGGATTGGTCTGCCATCTTGTGCAGATACTAAAAGTGACCGGATTCTATTCTTTAAAAGGGTGAATTTTCCAGTGAAGAATCACATTCTTATAAAGACCCTGTTTAAAACAAACAAACAAGTCCTGTCAGCTCTTGAGAGGTAGAATCAGATGTTCTTGCACTAAGGAGAGAGGGCAACCTTCCATGTAGGATTCTTCCTTTATGATAGTTTCATGGATGTACTTCACTCTCCAGCATTCGTTGCTTGCCCACTCTCTCCCCTCCCTTTTCAAGACAGCTAGCCATGTGTGCCCCAGCCAAGTCAGCCTCTCTGCAATGCTCAGGGTGCCCCGTGCTCACTCACTGTCCCACACTGTTACTTGCACTGCGTTGTCTGCCGTGCGCCTCTTCTCACTCATCTGCCTGTTCAAGTCCTACGCACACCTACACACTGATACTGAGATAGAGCACCCTCCTCCATCACCGCTCTGCATCCTGAGGGTGAGTGGTAGGAGGTGCTCTATGACTTCCTGTGCATAATGATGTAATATATTCATTCTAAAATTTACACAAGTGTGTAACTTGTCCTAGGATTACTTTAGCCCTTTAGAAGAGAGGAAAAGTCCCACTCTCATGTCACCTGTAGAGCTTGGTGTCTACAGGAGA
Organism: Madoqua kirkii; assembly: GCA_006408675.1. Classification (NCBI taxonomy): domain Eukaryota; kingdom Metazoa; phylum Chordata; class Mammalia; order Artiodactyla; family Bovidae; genus Madoqua; species Madoqua kirkii. Next base: position 7,905 of record SJYC01055478.1, on the reverse strand, counting down.
ACACTAGCACTGACACATGACCATGGAAGTTAACATGTGATGGTGCTGCGGGTGTGCAAGACACCAGGAGGGCCCGCGATGGGGGTCCTTCCTGGCCAGCGGGTCTAGGTGAGGGATTTGTTCTGAGCAGACCTGGGCAGAAGGATCAGCATATGTAAGGGTTACATAGACACAGGAAGCAGGGTGAGCTTGCAGGGCTGTGGATAAAGTGAAAAGAGGAAAGCCACAGGAGATGAGGCTGGACAGGCAGAGGCCAAAACTCATGGGTTTGTGGAGGAAATGCCAAGATTTTTATCATTTTACAAAAGAAACAGGGGGCTTTAAAATGTGGGATGGTGATGGTGGTGGTGGTGATGATAACCATGGAGGTGGTGATCATGGCAATGGTGGTGGTGATGATGATGATGATGATGGTGGTGGTGCTGATGGTGGTAATGGTAATGATGGTGATGGTGGTGGTGACGATGATGGCGATGACATTGGTGGTAATGTTGGTGGTGCTGATGATGTGGTGCTGGTGGTGGTGATGAGGATGGTGGTGGTGGTGATGATAATCATGGAAGTGGTGATCATGGTGATGGTGGTGATGATATTGGTGGCGATGATGACAGTGGTGATGATGATGGTGGTTCTGATTGTGGTGGTGATGGTAGTGGTGGTGATGATAATGATGGGAGTGGTGATCATGGTGATGGTGGGAGTGGTGATGGTGGTGATGATGATGATGGTGGTGATGGTGGTGGTGGTGATGATAATGATGAAGGTGCTGCTTATGATGATGGTGGTGGTGATGATGGTGGTGGTGATGATGATGATAATGACGGAGGTGATGACGATGGTGTTGGGGTGATGATAATGGTGATGATGACGGTGGTGATGATGGTGGTGAGGATGATGGTGGTGAGGATGATGGTGGTGGTGGTGAGGATGGTGGTGGTGGTGAGGATAACGATGGAGGTGGTGATCATGGTGATGGTGGTGGTGATGATAATGGTGATGTTGATGATGATGGTGGTGATGATGATGGTGGTGGTGGTGATGATAACGATGGAGGTGGTGATCGTGGTGATGATGATGGTGATGGTGATGACAATGATGGTGGTAATGAGTGTTTGTAGGAGGACAGACTACATTGGGAAGAGAGCAGAAGTGGGAACAGGAAAGCTAGCTCAGTTGTTGCCAAAGAGGGAGGTGGTGATACCTTGGACAAGTGTGGAACAGCAGGGAAGATGGGCAGAGAGGGAGACGTGAGAGACATTTAGAGGTAGAGCGAGCAAAGTGTAGGGAGGGTGAGGATCTGTGTTCAGCATTAAAGCACTTCTCACAGTACTCTGTTGTCTGTGTCTCTCTCACCCACTGGGTGAGAGAGAAGAATCTTCATAAACAAGGACAGCTATTTGTTCATCTCAGCATCCCTAGCACCTCTGTGTCTGGTATCCAGTAGGTGCTCAATCCACATGTGCTGGATTTAACTGACAGCACAGAGAGGCTCCTAGAAAACACAGCTGTCAGGATCCAGGGGGCAGCCAGGAATTGGAATTGGGTCAGACCTCATGTGGTCACACCCCCATCCTTAAGAGACAGGCCCAGCTGATGCAGTTTCAGACTCTGACTGTGAGCTGGACTCCCTTTGTGCCCTGGTGTGATGTGGTTTTAGACTATCCTGGCTAAGATTAGACCTGGGGGCTCTGACTGCTTTTCTATTCTTGGCTCTAGTTTGATTCATGGAATGTAGGGAAGGAGAACAAATGGTTATGAATTACAGATGAATATACTCCGAGGACCAGAACACCCCCAACCCTCCAAGCTCCACTGAGGTCATTTGTGATGATTGTCTCCACTCTCTCTTACCAAACCTATTTATAGACATAGACACACATCTCCTATTTTTAATTTGCACAATTTAAGCAACTGACCAGGATCAGAGAACCTCCATGCTGTCAGAGTCTCTCTCTTCCGTTGGTCTTTCTGGGGCAGGAGATGCCTCCCTCTGGAGTCTTCTTTTCTCCTGTCCTCTCTGACTCTCCACCTCCCCCTGAGGGTTCTGCTTGCCACACACACACTCAGGATCTCAGGGTTTAATTTACATCATACGATTTTCAAGTCAAAAATGGACTTTAGGGATCACCTAGCTCAACCTCCTCATTTTACAGCCAAGGAAACACTCGTGTCCTAGTCCCAATTCTGTCAAGCATGTGTTGTGAGGTGGAGGGCAAGTCTGAGACCTCTCTTCACCCAAGTCTCTCCCATTTCAGGACCCCCAGGCCCTGGTCTCAGACCTCTCTCCTCCTCTTTACTTAGTCACAATTGTCTTTTGTTACAATCCCTCCTATTCACAGCATGACCTTGAAAGAGTCACAAAATGTCTCTAACCCCTGGTCTCCAAACTGCAAAGTGGGGTGGTGATATAGGTCACTCACAGGTTCCTTGGGAAAAATAACTGGTAAAGGAATATTAAATGCTTTAATCATGGAGTCTGTCGCATGACAAATGTCAATATCATTGGCTCTTAATTCTGCTGATAGATTTTTAAATTTTTTTTTTTTTTTTTTTTTTTTTGCCAGCAACTCTCATTTTTAAAAGAGCTTCATGAGTGTCAGGAGGCACCATACAGATAATTTCCCAAACATCACTTATTTCATTCTGGGGAAATCTTACCAGGAAGGTTTACAATTGCACTTTGTAACAGTGAAGAACTAAAGGCAGAGAGAGGTTAAATAAGTTGCTGAAGGTCACACAGCAAGAGAGGAGAAGCTGAGATGTGCACACAGTCCCCACTGACTTCAGCACCCCAGGTCTCAGCACTGCAAAACCACAACCATGAGCAGCCCCAACCCACGGGCTCATGAACACGGCAGCCAGCTCCTGGCCCCACAGTTCTCACGTGGCATGTTGAGTTTCAGCGGACGCCTATGGAGTTTGGAGAGAAGCTGCCCTCTTCTGATCGCCTGGAACAGCAGGTAATGCCAACCACACTGAATAGGGAGCAGGACCAAATGAGGTGGTCTGGGTAATGTGTCAGCATGCCCTGATCACCGGCTGCTTCTCATTCTCTGCCTCAGGTCCCTGGGCCCCTCATGCTGCGCTCTTGGTCAGAGGATAGCAGCATAGAAAGGAGTTGGAGGCGGGACCATCCTGCCCAGGGTATGCCTGGCCCTGCCCTCCAGCCTCTCAGCAGAGTTGCCAATGCTCCAGTTCTGCTGGACCAAAGCCCAGCCTGGCAGGGACAGGAGGGAGGGGGACCCCCACCTAAGGATCAGGCCTCATGCATTTAGGGTTTTGTGAACCCCCTCCAACTCTTCCATCAGCTCCTGGCCTTCCTGATTTTTTGTTTGTTTGTTTGGCCCAACACCCTGTCAGCAGATCTCTGACATCACCTTTGTGTGTCCATCTTTCTCCCTGTGCCCAAAGGCCTTATGATGAATACGGGGGTGGCAGGGGCAGGAAGGGGCATGGAAATGGGCTTCTATCATGATGTTCTCGACAGTTTGTCCAGGAGCTCATCCAACACTCAGTCTCCCAGGTCTGGAGCCTTTGGCAGGGGCCTTCCTGACCTGCTCACTCTCACTTGGCACCAGAGTATTTATTGGCTCCTACCCTGCTCTATGCCACTCATGCCCAAATGACAAGGATGGGCATCTTGTCAGTAGGGATGGACATCCCTACTGTGTTTCCTGCATGGCAACCTCGGAGCCTCGACGGACTCATCTGAGTTTCCACTACTTCCCACACAGCCTTACCCTTGGACTGTCCTTCAGGAACCATCTGGATTCTCCCCAGCAATTCTCCTATCTGCCAACTCTGTAACTTCCTTCCCTTCCCTCCCCTTTCTCCCATCCCCCACTCCTATACTCCAGATGGAGTCAGCTGTGCCCAGCTCTGAAGTAGAATTGAAGAAATTCACTAGGATCAGACACAGAAACCTTGTATCTCAGGAGGAAGATGGGACTTGGCAAATCTTAAAGGAACAGGCCCTTCCCCACACCAATGCCCACGGCAGGCTGCTGCCACGGGAAGAAAGCTGGAATGGCCTCTCTTTCTCATTCAGCATTTATAAGGAAATGGCAACCTCTGTATGTCCACAACCCCTGTTTCAGTATTTTATAACATGGCAAAGCTAAAACTTTGCTAAAAGCATCTAGTTATGAACAAAGGATCTTCTCTGGTGGCTCAGATGGTAAAGGATCTCCCTGGGATGTAGGAGAACTTGGTTCAATCCCTGGGTCAGGAAGAGCCCTGGGGAAGGAGATGGCAACCCACTCCAGTCTTCTTGCCTGGAGAATACCATGGACAGAGGAGCCTGGTGGGCTAGAGTCCATGGGGTGACAAAGAGTCAGATACCACTGAGAGACTAACATTTTCAGTTTTCATGAACAAAGGAAATCATAAAAAATAATATATTTTGAAAACTGCTATGACATGTACCTCTACTTCGGTATTCTCATTAAAGAAGATGTGGCACATATATAAGATGGAATATTAGCTATAAAAGGGCACAAAACTGGGTCATTTGTAGAGATGTGGGTGGACCCAGAGTCTGTCATACAGAGTGAAGTAAGTCAGAGAGAGAAAAACAAGCATCGTTATTAATGCATATCTGTAGAATCGAGAAAGATAGTACAGATGAACCTATTTGCAAAGCAGAAATAGAGACAGAGACACGGAGAACAAAAGTATGGATAGCAAGGGAGGAAATGGGATGGGAGAGATTGGGGTTGATATATAAATATATGCATATATATATATATATATATATATATACACACACACGTTCAGTTCAGTTCAGTCGCTCAATCATGTCAGACTCTTTGTGACCCCATGAATCGCAGCACGCCAGGCCTCCCTGTTCATCACCATCCTGGAGTTCACGCAGACTCACATTCATCGAGTCCGTGATGCCATCCAGTCATCTCATCCTATGTCGTCCCCTTCTCCTCCTGCCCCCAACCCCTCCTAGCATCAGAGTCTTTTCCAGTGAGTCAACTCTTCACTTGAGGTGGCCAAAGTACAGGAGTTTCAGCTTTAGCATCATTCTTTCCAAAGAAATTCCAGGGTTGATCTCCCTCAAAATGGACTGGTTAGATCTTGCAGTGCAAGGGACTCTCAAGAGTCTTCTCCAACACGACAGTTCAAAAGCATCAATTTACTATGTATAAAACAGGTAACTGATGAGAACCTACTGAATAGCACAGGGAACTTTACTCAGTGCTCCGTGGTGACCTAAGCGGGAAGGAAATCCAAAACAGTGGGAATACATGTAAACGCATAGCTGATTCACTTTGATGTTCAGCAGAATCTAAAGTGATATTATAGAGCAATAGTACTCCAAAAAATTGCTTAAAATAAAAGTTTAAAGATTTAAAAAATAAAAGTATTAACCAATGGCAAAAAGAGAGAGAGAGAGAGAGAAATAAAAGTCATGTTCTTGGTTCTCTGGGATTCCACCAGGCTCCATGAGTTTTTACTGTGTCCTCTATGGATCAGGTATTGGCCACAGTATTCACTGTGCTTTGATCCATATCTCACAGGACGTACAACATGGACAAGCTTATGTACCCCCTTTATAAAACTCACTATTAGATCCACAAAAGACAGGATTTCTAATGTGAGAGAATATGCTTGGATCCTAAGTATGAGGAAGTCCTACTAAGCACAGTACCATTGTTATGTCAGTCTTTCTGCAAACTGCTGTCTCAATTCCAGCAAATCTGGAGAATCTGAAAATAAGGACCACTTTGCTTTCCCATTTTCTTACATTGGAGGAGGGGGAGGGGTCTGTGACTGAACATCGCTGATAAAAACATGATAACTGAGTCTCATTACAGCCAAAGACAAGTCTCATATTTTAGCATTTTTATTAAAGCTTTTTAAATTACTGAGTGTCTGGTATATTCAATACCGGGCCTAAGTGATTTATATTAGTCTATCCCTAGATACCCTATCTAATAAATAACTTGGCAATCTCCTAACCCATAAATATCCCTGGCCTCAGCAAAAAGCAATTAAAGCCCGTTAGGAGAAAAAAAAAAATGTGGCTTCCCAGTACTCAGACTACAGTGTCATTGGAGGGTCCCAGTGGAATAATTCGAGCCTTTTACCAATGGGGCCATGTCTCCTGTGCTTCTCACTCACCCACCAGGAATTTGCATTTCTGTTCCTATCAAACACGAACACATCCCAGCTCTCTTTAAATGTGTAACGTGTCATCACGATGCAGGTGTTTTATCATGGAGCTAGTATTCCCAGCAACAAGTGTTCTACAATATCTAAGACAGTTTAGGCTTAAAATATTGTGCAAAGCCTTTTGGGAAAGTACTAGTGCCCAAAATGTTCAAAACGCATTAAGCAGCAAGCCAGCTACCTGAAAGGTTATTAGAGACTCTCATGTCACTCGCCCAGAAAATATTTCAGGTTAATAAGGTTCAACCAGCACGTCAGGTAAAAAGCTAAGGATATTTATGATAGTGGCTTTAAGTTCAGTACTTTTAGCAGCAAAAGAAGGCCTCTTTTCCTGGAAAAAACAAAAACAGGAAACTCATCTCTTCCTGGCCTTCCCTGAATCTCTAGGGGTATATGAAGAAGCAAAGTCTGGGTCTTTATTTCTTCGTACGTTAATGATTTTGCTCTGCATTGTATGCAATATACAGGCACCTGTCCAGGACAGGAAACAATCCCACACAGACATGTCTCATTCTTCTCAGGGAAGTTTTCAGGAAAAACTGCCCTGAGTAGGGAAGGATGGCCCTGGTCCAGGTTTTACAGGGATTCTCCAAATTACAATCGCAGTGAGCCCATGGCAAACTCGCCATCAATTTCAGGGCACTGTGGGCTTTAAATCAACTTAATTTGATGTCCTCTAATAATATTTTTCATCATTTTCTTAAACATTGTCTATGTTTTTTTGCATGGAACTTCCCAGATAATGGTCACATATGGCTTGTTGGGGGAGGGAATAACGCCTTCTCTGCTTTCACAGGAGCCTAATAACACCATTCTCACACATCTCTCTCTAGGCACATCCAGAAGGCATATGGATGTCAGGCAATATGAATGTCAGTACAGTTGAACTGGATCGTGGAGCTGTGAAGAGAGGACATCTGGAAACTGCCTACCCTCTTCCATTGTTTCAGGCACTGGAAGACGAGACCCACTAAATTTCATGTCCATAGTTGGTGTCGAAAGATCTGGGTAACATTGCCGGGGATGTGATGGAGAAGATTTACTTTTGCCCTGAGAATATTTACATTTATTTTACACTCTTTGTAAACAATAGGTTACAACCAGTTGCTCAGAGTTCCCCACAATTCTGCAAGCTACATGCTATCCCATTTCCAAATTATTTTAATGTCATGTTTTTATTTTTTTTAATACTTTATTCTATTTTACAATACTGTGTGGGTTTTGCCATACATTGACATGAATCAGCCACAAGTGTACACAATCTCCCAATGCCGAAGCCCCCTCCCACCTCCCACCTCCCACCATCTCCCCAGATCATGCCATACACCAGCCCTAAGCATCCTATATCCTGTACTGATGTTTTTAAAGGTGACTATACTGACTGGATTGAAACAACAGCCTACTTCGAAACACAGACAAGTGGGACTCCCACCTTTACTCTCACACTGCCCCCCACTGTCTTACGGTATCTTCTAACTCATCTGTACTTTGTTTATCCAGCCAAGGTTTACTTGTGCGAGACAGGAAAATAAGAAAATAGATTTTCCTCATCCTTCCTAAGACAAAAAGTAGCACAGTATATATACTGTTGTTCCATATTTATAAAAATACACATTTAGAGCTGTATTGTATTCCTTTGAATGTGCATGTGTGATCTGACACTCAGTTCAATTCAGTTGCTCAGTCATGTCTGATCCTTTGCGAACCCAGGAATCGCAGCACGCC